>NW_025907881.1:0-57900 GCF_018835915.1 Vigna umbellata
TTATTGTAAAGACTGCACTGTTTTACTGTTTTAATGTAATTAATTCTGATTATGGTAATTACTGTATTTTGGGATGTTACAGATTCTATGGGGGAACTCATGAGACTAAGAACATCATAAATTTTTAAATAATGCACAATTCAAGCATTTTGAAGTAGTGAGCAACTGACATTGATGTTTTTGGATAATTATAAAGATTGCAGTTTTAAACTTTAAATATGAAGGGTTAGTTGGTTTCACTGCAATAAATTTAGCAATCTCCTCCAAAAAAATAATGTCCCCTCATATAACAGTGCCCTTTCATTGTTATCTACATCTTCATCACACAATCTTTTTCTTAATTTGATTTTTATCCTCTGCAATTCTTTCTATATTTGAAAAATCTCCCATTTTAAGTTTAAGTGCACACTTCCTTAATTTGATTTAAACTTCCTTATACATATTTGTATCTTAATCAACTTTAGGAGCCATAGTTGATCTCATTTAGTGAAGGATAATGATTCTTTGACAATATTTTTTTGACAACATTTTAATATGTTATTCTGTGATTGGTTCATTTTTGTGTTTATGATTATTATTGATGATTGTGGAATAATTTTGAACCAACAAGAGAATGACATTTAAATGATGTTAAAATGTTATAAAAAAAATATTGTCAAAGTATCATTATATTTTGGTAAATTAGTTATGACACAATTAAAAATAAGAAAAGCTCACATTCTCTAATATCATAACTAAGAAAATCACATATTGTGCAAGTCTAGTTCTAATTAAATTACAAAATATTTTAAAAGGTAAAAATATAGGTGATCCTCTTACTAAACATAAAATGGAATTCCGTCCCGTTGAATATGTGATACGCAAATTCAATTATTTTTCTATTGAATTTATCCTTAATCACCACCCACCAATGTTTCCATTAGAATTTCAATCAATTAAAATATTTCAAAAAACTAAATCACAAATAAAGGTGAATTTATCGTAACAACTAACAAATTTTGCATGATTTTAGAATCTCATTTGCATGCAATTCCCTCACCCTGCCCTAATTAGACAATTAGGGGTCCATTACGTGTAATGTACACAAGACATAGACAGAAACATGTGTATGTGAATGAACATGACACAATGATTAATATCAGCCTTCCTGTTTTTCCCCATTGTTGTCTGAAATTCTTTGCATCACATCCTCACCTGTTTTTCTCTTTTTCTCAATCCACCCTTTTGAATTAATGGAGTTCTTCCAAAAGGCAAAAGTGGTGCGTTTGAGAAGCTACCATGACAAGTACATGTTGGCCGATGAGAATCAAGAAAACGTCTTCCAAGACCGTAATGGTTGCTACAATAATGCTAAATGGGAAGTGGAGATCATAGAGAATTCAAATTTCATAAGATTGAAAAGCTGCTATGGAAAATACTTAACAGCTTCAAACATGCCCTTTATATTGAGAGGAACGGGAAAAAATGTCTTCCAAACATTGCCTTCTAGGTTGAATTCTTCTGTCGAATGGGAACCCATAAGAGAAGGAGTTCAAGTCAGATTAAGAACACGTTACGGACAATATCTTCGTGCCAATGGAGGCTTACCACCTTGGAGGAACACCATCACCCATGATGTTCCTCATCGATCCTCAACAGCAAATTGGATTTTGTGGGACGTTGACATAGTTGAGCTTCGACCTCGAAATCAACTCAAACCCCGACCACGGCCAACACCTATTACGCCTCCCATTTCTCGTTCCTTGAATCCATCGCCCACGTGTCTTTCACCTTCTTCATGTCCATCGGCGATCATCGCAGACGTCGATTCATTGGTAAAGATTGATCTCCGATCTCCCTTAACGCCCGAGGTTCGTCTCATCAAACTTACCGTTCTTTCTTTCACATTCAAAAAACTGAAAATGGAATAGATTTCTGAGTTTTAATTTGTAGGTGATACATGAACTCGTCCAAAAATTTATATGATAGAAACTTTAGCAATAAAATTCTTGACTCTTACATTTTATTAGTCTTGTGCATGCATGATGTTTCAAATCTTTAAAAACAATTTAAATATGTTGTCCTTTGATAGAGTAATTAATGATCGTTTAAAATTTTTTTAGGCCCTGGATTCGGGTAGAGTAATTGAAGGAATTTGAGAGGATTTGAAAATAATTTTTTTTTGTTTATTTGAGTGAATTTGGATATAAATGAGAATGAATTTGAAAATAAAGTTTGTGAGAATTAGTATAGAATTTTATTGACGTGACAAATTAAAAAAAATTACTTCCAAATTCACTTTCATTTATCTCCAAATTCACTCAAATAAACGATAAAAAAATTTATTTTCAAATTCTCTCACTCTCCAAATCCACTAAAGAGAATAAGGCCTTAAAGATAAATTGTTTTCTTTTATATATGAAGATTTATATTATGTGATATATTTTCAATCTCATGCATGCTTTTTATGCAAAAATTAATTTTTTTGCCACGTTGTTATCTTTAAAATGTCTTTTAACTAACAAATCTGAGAAAAAATAATTATGGATCACAAATAACAAGATAGTAGATTGTAATTGATTATTGAAACAACATAACTTTAAACATGTAATTTCTATAATAATATGATAACGGAAAAAAAATGTTATGCTCAAATTATTGTTTTTAACCATTTGATTGATGTAAACTATTGTTCAAATTTGTTGATTAATCTTATTTAATAATTTTTTTTATTTTCAATTATTTATTCATTCACAAAAATCAAAGACAAAAATTTAATAAAAAATAAGGATTGTTTCACTTATGCTAATTATAGATTCCAACATATCATTTATTGTTTTTTGATATGTCTTGTCCATATAATTTTTTCATTATCATAGTAAAAATCCATAGTTGGTAAATAGAACTTAATAATTGATTAAAAATGGAAAGTGTTTAATTTGATAAGATAAACTCAATTTTTTTCCAATGCAAAAAAGAAACGAAGATACTTATTATTAAATTCATAAAATAGTTATATCTACTACCTCTAAAAATACTTTCTTATATTCCATCCCTCATCGTTATAAAATTTAAATTTTCTTATTTTTCTTTCTTCTTTTTTCTTTTTTTTAATTTTTATATATGCAGGCTGAAGATTACTCACAAGAGTGTTTATCACCCGTGAAAGAGGGAAGAGTTATATTTTATAATGTGGGTGACGAAAATGGTGATGTTGATGATGCAAAGAAAGAGTCATATTTTATCTTTAAAGGAAGTTGTGTGAATGAACTAAAAGATAAATTGAAAGAAGAAACAGGGCTTGATGATATTCTTGTGTGTTGTCGCAATCCATTCACTGCAAAACTTTATCCACTTCGTTTACAATTACCTCCTCATGCCAGTGACATGCATGTAGTTGTCGTTCCTTCTTCATTCAATGGTCAGTTTTTCCTTTACCTATTTTATTATTCAACATTTCTAAGACACTATCATATCTTTTTTATTTTTCTAATAATAATATCCTTGTTTGTCGAAAACCAATCAACAGAACAATGATGCAAGGAGGTGACAGTTATCTTAGCAGTTGAATGCTCGAATAGTTGTGTATATACAACATATATTTGTTGAGTTGAGTATACAAGTGTGGATGAGTACAGTAATCCTTCAAACACAATGAGGCAACAACCAACCATGAAGAACTGAAGTTTCAAAATTATCAAAATTGTTGGTGGACTTGGTTGTTTGGAATGTAATGCAAATTGACAAGTGATGTCTTTTTCTTTTCAATTCTTAATTAGGAACTCCATGGCCTCTTGGATAATTATTCACTTAATATGAAGTTGTAATGTTTATAGTGATATAGATTCTCATATTTTATATACATTCTTGTTAAGCAAAGATGTGTCTAGCCTAAATGGACGTATTTTTCTTTGCGAGAGCATATTGAAAAAATAATTCAGAATATCTGTGAAATCTTTTTTCACTATATTGTTGTTGCATGAGTAAATTAGTTGTTTAGATACTTTATTTCTTTGTTTAATGACATCACCAAGACGCATTGCATCTAAATGTATATGGCATCTAATATCGAAGATGAGTAACTTTTCCTCATAATTTCATGGGCCACAAATTCAAAATTTGCGATGTTTGACATGTTTAGAACTGATACATAAAATATTAATAAGAATCATATTTCATGTATGAAACTATAAAATTAGGTTAAATCATTCGTGATGTTTCTATTTTTTGTTTCTCGTCTCAAATGGGTCTATCATTTATCTCTTCTCTCAATTGAGTTCCTACTTATGAAAAATTAATAAAACTGGACCCTTGTCGTTAAATTGACTAAATGGTGTTAAAAATTACATCGATGTGGCACATTGACGTGGTTTCTATAAACGCTATGGTGGACTGACATGGATTTTTGGATTTTTGAAAAAAAATTAGGGAAAATTTCCTTGAAGCCCTAATTTGTTGCTACTCCTTATTCTTTCATCTTCGTTTGTACATAAGCTCTGCAAAATTTGGCTTTTTCAAGGCAGTAAGAAATTATGGTTAAAAACAATAGTGGAAAATCTCATTATTTATCAAAATCAGGTGAGCCAACAAAAATGTCCAACATGACTCCAACATAGAGGTAACACATTTTGAATGTTCCAAAAGATAAGGATAGCCTTCATGCTTAAAATGACATTCCTTGGATTATTGACACAGGAGTTTGCACCATGTCACAAAAATTTATCTTTTCCGATAAATGTGAAAAAGATTACAAAAATATCAGTAGGATTGTCAAATGAAAAATATGTCACCACTACAAAAGAAAACATTATGATTTTGGGTTGTGGTTTACAACTTGATAATTTTCTTTTTGTCCCTTGATTAACTTGAATTTAATTTATGTATCACAATGAATTGATGCCTCCAATTTTATTATTCAATTTAATCATGCATTATGTGTAGTAATAAGACTTATTTTTATTGGGTACTCCATATGTGTGAGAATAATTCAAGTGTAAATCAAAGTCCCACATTAAGTAAAATTGACAAAGATAAAACACCATATAATATGAAAGATCGATAAATCCATTGTCTTAAGATTTTGAGTTAAAAGTGATATCAAATTCCTTATATATATATATAAATATATATAATATCTCCCAATGAATACCCTCATATATAACATAACAAAGTTGATGGTTTGGGGTGACTGACTTATATCGCTATAACAACAATAATATCATAATCACAACAAAAAGGTTATAAGTATGACCACTTAGATCGCTATAACCATAACCACAAGGGTATAACCAAACATAACTTCAAGCTGTAACCGGTTACGCTTCACGTGTAACCGAATACGCCTCGCTTCTGCAACTCTTTCAAAACATCGAACCAATTACGCTATTCTTTGTAATCGAATACACATTCCGTCTTCAACTCCTTCGTCATCGTCAACCACGTTCTTCCTCCTCCACTAACCATTGTGTTGTTTTTCATCTACATCACACACCTTCAACCTGCAACAAGCATATCAAAATCCAAAAATAAACATTACCTCTACCAAGCATCGTCTTATTAATAATGTAAGAATCGAATATGCATTTTTATGTTAACCATGGCTGAACGGTGTGCTTGGAAATTTGATAATATTACAGGGCAAAGCAGTCTTTTCCGTGTAAATAAACGCAAATCTTCTCAGATTAGCGGGATGCTGATAATGTCCAAATCTCGCAAATCTTCGCTTTTCCCTCCGTCCAAATCGTCGCAAGCGAACATGATTCCTATATCAAATCCGTCTTCGGTATTTCACTGTTTACGTGAAATACCTTCAAACGAACACAGTGTAAGTTCAGTTCCACTTCAAGTTACCTGTACCTTTTGCCAGACAAATATTTATAAATTACAATGAGCTTACCGTTAGGTCTGACTCATTAACCACCAATGAATAGTAACACTAATCATAAATTTTGATATCATTTATGTATCTTTTGATAAAAGATTACTGAGAAGACACAACACTGATAAAACATAAATTCAAGTCTAAAATAAATTGACACAACTTATAACTAAAAATCTTAAGAAAATAAATTTATAAATTTTTTATATTTAATTTTCTTAATTCTACTTATATTCTCAAGTATGAATCATAGAACTAATATAAAATATTCAAAAATATGTAAAAGGCATATAGTGATTTCTATAGTAAATAGGTAATTTTTTTGAAATTATTGATGCCTTCAAATTAGCAAATCTCAAATACAGTTCGAATGTCCAACGAAAAGCATGATATGAAATAACATAAGGAGGTAATGCGTTGTTTAGAATATTCTGAAACTATTATTTAGAAATTTCCCATTTCACGTTCTATTATCATCATTCCAAAATTGAGTGCATAATGCTATGAAAAACTTCGCCCCAAAACTTACTAAAATTTGTCAACATCTTGAAATTGAAATTATGGAACTATGTGTCTTATATTTCTTTTCCTAATTTGATTCTTTATATGGTATAAAACAGAGATGCTCATGGTTGATTTGGTGAATTAAAAAATAAATTTTTCAAAACGACAAGAAACAGAACCAAACTTTAGATTCTCTGTAACCACAACATCACGGTCACGAATTATCCCAGAAAATGTCACATTTTATTAATTAATTAGTAAATTGAGAAGGTGGTTGGAGGAGGGTCGTGCAGTGGGGTTCACGTTCACCAAAACCTTTGATGCAAACAAAGGACATGTCACATTCACTTATATATATCTGCCAACGGTATTGGTATCATGTATTTAAATCATTTTACTTTATTTATCAATTTTCCTAAAATATTTTAAATAAATGTAACTGTGAAAGAGATATAATTCATGCCTTGATGGAAACATATGGAAAAATAAATGCATCTACCACCAACTAATTATAATTTCATTAATATAACCATATTTATAGAGAATGCAAACCTTTTTTTTATAATTTTATTTATATTTATGCTTTATAGAAAATAGTTTTTTCAATAATTTTAAATCTTTTTAATTTAATAAATCTTATATAGTTGTTACCTCTGTTCTCTTTTGAAAGAAAGAAAATCGAGTTCGGATAAATTAAGAAAATCAGTTAAATACAATGAGTTTTTATTAATATCTTAATATTCTTCTTAAGTATATTTTTTTTAAAATATATAATGCAACCAACTGTCTAACAATACCTAAACTTAATTATTCTTTTAAGAAAATCATCAAATAAGATAACAATAGTTAAGTTCTGATTATATTTTAAAAAAGTGTGATTTATTTTTAAATGAGATGGAAAATAGTATCTTATGAAATAAAAATAATGTGAAAATTTATTAAAGTGAATATTTGATACGATGTAATCATGGATATAAAATTCATTTAATACATGAATTATATTATATTTGTATGATTTAATAAATTAATAGTAAGTATTATTTTGAAAAAGATATTGGCTCATTAATAGAAGGGATGATCATCATGCAACCCAATTTATTTTATGAATTTTCTTCAAAACAATTAATCAGACCAAACTTATTTTGACTAATCGTTATTCATCTGAACTCAATCCCTAATTTTTGTACAACAACTTTATCATAGTATCTCACTTTAGTTCTCTTTTATCACATTAATCATTTTATTTCTCCTTATGCATTAATTATTTTATTTCATACCTATTTTACTTTTTTTTATCTTTTTTTTAAATGTAAATTAAAATATACAGCTTAGAGAGTTAGTCACCTTTCAACCTCTTTCAAGTAGACATTCTCAATATTCATTTTCTTTTTCTTTTATGCATATTGTTCTTTTAACTAGTTAGTTTTTTCTTTAAATATAAAATAAACACACCGAGCATAAAAAATATCAAACACTAAATTTATCAAATAATAAAAGGTGATTATACATCGACCATATATCTCAACTAAATCAACATTTGCTGATAAAAAAAATCAACGTTTATTATTTTTTTTCTGTTGATCAGAAGAAAAAATAAATAAATTAAAATCACAGTTCTCACAATTCAAAGTTTGGCAAGTCATTCATTATAGTTCACCTAATTGTCTGCTAGGGAACAAAATTAAATGTTGCATTGTTTTGTCAAAATAAAATTGCATTGGTTAAAAAGTTATATCAAAGAGAAAGTAAGTGGGTAAGACTTTTTTTTTCTTTTACCCAATGAATAGATTTCCATTAAATAATATCATTTATTAATTTTACAAGGAAGAAAACATTGCATAATTAAAACTTAACAAACTTAATGAAACGATTACTAATTTCTTCTAAAAAAATCTGTTTAATCACTATTAATTAACGTGTTTTTTTTATATCGAATACTAAATTTAAAACTTGGATCAGAAATATCTTAATAATTAATTTTATAATTTGACAATTGATATGAATATAAATAAGTTAATTCACAATAGAGAACTTACCTGAAATGAATTTAAAGATTTACTATTACGGTGCAATTTACATTTTTTACTTGTGAAAATGGATATCTTTTATAAAATTATTAAAATAAATAAAATTTTGAAAGTATGATTTAGTTATAAAGAAGTTGTGCTTCCAAAAATTATTGTGTTTTTATATATTTTTTAATGTTATTGTGTAACATCTTAATTATATAGTATTAAAACTATAAAAGAATAATCACATTATTAATAAAATAGAACAATTTATCAAAATGAGTAATTATAAAGTTTTATTACAGTCATTTAACATAACTATAAAAATAACTTTATATATACAACATTAAACTCAAAACTATGAACAAGAATGGTCTTCTAAATAACCAAAGGACAGCATAACCGCTAAAGATATAACTACTAAAGCTATCATGCATTCGGGTGTCTCCACCTAATGTTTGCTCCATAGATACCTCATCACTCTCTACTCACACCTACCGAATGATCATAGCCAAGACAACAATGCACAAGAACATACCAATAAAACACAAACAAAAGGGTAAGCTAGTGATACAAAACAATTCATAATATACTTAAACATTTCACACATAAATTAAATTTCACATAAAACAATCCACACATCTTAAACATGTCACGACCTAGACTGAACTATCTGGATTTAGTATGAATGTCGAGTTATGGCGGGTTGTGCATTTGTGGTGTCCTCTACTGCTTTGCAAAGTTATTGTCAATGAGTTTTACCCTACCACACTCACAAGGTTAGTCTGTACCGCATCTTACACCACATACTAAAAGCAACTAAACTAAGATCTCATGCTACTCTCACCACATGTATCATACCTCTCTACTTGAGAGTGAATGATCATTAGAGTTTCTTGATAAACCCCAAGACCGAGCTCCCTGCATTCGTACCAACAATACTTTGATCCAAATCACTAAGAATCCTCCTTAGGATTCTTATACACCTCATTCCATTCAAACACAAGTTCTAAACATTACCACAGATCATACAACAAACCAGTATATCTTTTAAAACCATACACATAAGTAAAAGGATTAAAAAAACACACAAACACAGACCCACTTGTCCAACTAAAAAGAACTGTTCGTCTAGCGAAAGGCACAACAACAACCTCCTTAAGTTAAGCTCGCTCGCTCGCTCGCTTAGCCTCTTCAACTTTCTGCCAAAAACCTTAAATACTCACCCAACGAGCTCCTCAACTCGCCTAGCAAGAACCAAAACAGAAAACTCCCTAAGTTGAGCGAGCTGGCTCGCCCAACCTTTGGAACTCATTGCCAAAACTCCCCATAATTTTTCGAGCTAGTCTATTATGCTTGCCCAATCTGACTTCAAAATTCGGTAACACCAAAACTACATAATTAGTTCTCTTAAACACCCCATGACCTATTCCAAACATTTTTACCAACTTCTAACACATCTAGATTGGATTATGAACTATTTTAGACCTAAACAAAAGTGTATAACCTATCTTAAACTAATTATAAAAATTTTACAACAAGGTATCAACTAAAAAACAACTAAGTTCTCAACTTAGAGACCAAAATCGCATTTTTCCTATTCTAGCTCATTTTTAAGTAGCTTAGGGACTCTAACAAGTCATAATTGACTTACCAATACCCTCTAAATTGACCAATTTGACTTAGAACTTATAATTCAAAATCTTACCACTCCAAACCCCAAAAATGTCCTTAAAAACCAACCAAAACACCTTTAAAGTACTACTACCTTATCTTAGATCAAATTTCTCTTAACTCCAAGTCTAAACAAGTTCCAAAAGACCAAACTAACTATGATAAACCACAAATCCTCACCTTAGAACAGTATTTCAGAAAATAACTTTCAAACCTTCCTTTTGGACCAAACTTGACCTATAACTTTACTCACACCTTTACTCTTAACATTTCAACCGTATTCAAAATGTTAATCCAAGTTCACACATAATTCACATAGAGAATCAATCATTATACCATTCATTATCCTCAATCAACATAGTCAACATCAAAATATACATTGTAGGCATATTCAATCATATACAATCATACAACAGTTATAATTTCATACATGATAATGTAATTTAAAGACAAATACTAGCTTCCCTTATCTCACATAGAACTAGTATAGTTCTAAGAACGTCCAATTGTTGCTTCAAACACAAGAAACTATAGAAACACCTATGAATCATTGAATTACGATCAGAATGAGTCTTTAGGACCACATATTAACAAAGAACTAGGAAAATAACACCAATGATACATGCGTCGGGGTTTTCTATGCATGATCATAGACAAAAAATTAAAGAAAAAAGGGGTAGAAAGATACTTTCTCTAAACCAAGAACTGATCAGTAGAGAATGGAGATTACTCAGTCGTGATCTCCTAGGAACTTCTTGATTGTCAAACAAATTATCGATGAGTTAGATATCTTAGAGAGAATTGAAAGAGAATTAGGAAGAAGAGTTTTAGAGAGATGATTTGTGTTTTAAGTCCTGAGATGAGTTTAAAAAATTTTATTTATATTATTGAATCATTTTATCTTTAAAACACTTTGTCTCATTTTTTTAAAACAATTATCAATTCTAATGCTCTATTTTTAGCTTATTACATTGGAAGTCACATCATTAGAATTTATTTATTCAAATAAACTTGATTACCACGTTACATATAAAAAAATCAAATTATTTTTTAAATTATTAGTTTTTTAAAAAAAATTGATAACATAACATTTTTAAAATTAACTTTTTTTATATAAATTCTCAACGAAAAACATATATATACTTATATCAGTAATTTTTATTTCATCCCATACTATCAAATTAAAGTCGGGTAATCTTTTGGCAACTAAAATAATAAATTTAACTTTTGGCAACTAAAGCAATATATTCTAGCATAATTTCCATGTATTTTATTTTGGCAACCAAAGTTGTGCATCCTTTTACAAAAATACAACTTCATTTCGACAACTGAAATAAAAAATCATTAAAGACTGGTTAATTAGCTTTTTTATTTAAAAAATAGGATTTCTGCATATTAAAGTTATCTTCATGACTTTTTTTTTTAATTATCTATTTTCGTAGTTTCAAAAACAAATTACATGAACACAACACTGAAAATTTGTTATACATTTCTATATCTGAAAGTCAAAGTAAACGTTTGGTTATATTTCCGAGCTAATATCAATTATTATTAATTACGACATGAAGTTCTTTTCATTGATGACTTAAAACTAAGCATGCATATTATTAGGGTTGGCAAGTAGACTAGTAGATTCAAACTTTCTTGAGTTATATATTTCTTCTTTAAGAAGAGATTTCATAATAAATCTTATAAGAAAAAAACGAAATGAAAATAACACGTGGTGGAAGATATCTTTACCTAAATATCTTATATTTAAACATTGTTAAAATATGAATATTTAAAAAAAAACACGATTGATTCTTGATTGTAAAAAAGAAAAATTAAATTGTTACCTAAAAAGTTATAGTTATTAGCTATGTAAAATGAAAAAGTTATAGTGAGGAAAGAGAAAATATTTATTACAGATAACATTTTACAACTTTAAAAGATATAAAAATAAAATTGATATATATTTTAAAACAAAACAAAATATAATTTGAGTAAATATTACGATAATGAAAACATATTTAATTCATTATTATTATTATTATATATATATATATATAATCTATAAAAGGTTTTATTCAATCACTACAATTTAATTAGTTTTTGAAACCGTAAAAGTTAAGATGAATTTTTTTTTAATATTAACAAGCATCTACAAATTTTAAAATATCTACATGTTTTTTTAAAATAAATATTCAGGCGAATAACAAAGAGATTGCGGATAAAATTTTACTTTGTGGATCAAATTGAAAGTAGACACGTATTCGATTCCACTTGTTGTGATTCCTAATAAAAATATTCATCTGAAATTCGTTTACATATTGTAATTTGAATAAAACTTCAAACGTTTCAGATCAACTTTTGAATGTTGAACAAGTGATTTTGATTAATTATTATACTATGCTTATTTGAGAAGGGAAAGACTTACTTGAAAACTTGAAAAGTTATTGAAGTTGTGGACACACAAAACTTGCAATTCTAAAAGTCGATTATATCTTTTAATTAAGCACGTAAGATGAAGACGTACTTTTTAATATGTAAACTTACTGCTTTACATGAAAGCCTCTTTCACAAGTATAACCAAATTAGAAATTAAGATTTGAAAAAAAAAGTAATTAATGTGAAATTCATCCAATTTAAATAAACGTTTTGATTTAAAATTTAAAATATACAAATGTTAAACGTTTAGAAAGAAAATTTTATTATCTATGATAATTTATTCGATCCATACAAAATTGTCTCTTATAAAAAAACATATACGTAATTTATAAAATAAGATTACTAACAGTGATATTCTTTTAGTAAACATAATATTATAAAAATAAATAAAATTAAAAGACAAATATAAAATGGAAGATGTTCAAAAATATTTTAGGCTGTCAATTTATTTATATATATATATATATATATATAAAATTTTAAAGATTTCAAACATATAAAATATATTAATGTTGAAAGTTTCACATCGATTAAAATAAGACTAAATTATAATATATAAGTGGGATAGAAATCTCACTTTACTGTTTTGTGAGATTAAGTTAAGTTTAAACCCACTTTTTAATATGGTATTAGAGTTATGGTTAGAGTCTTTATATATATAGTTTAGATATAATAAGGGATTTACATATATAATATATAATGTATTTGAGAAAATATACATATATAAATGCATATATAAAATATGTATTAAAAATCATTAAGAATATCTTTAACCATTTTCTGAACTTGTAATATCGTTTGATTGTATAATGAGTCTAATTACAACCACTTAATAAACATAAGAAGGATAAATATATCAATCAATTCAATATACTTTATTTAATCATTTCAAAACCTATTGTTTTAGAAATATAAACTTCAATAAGTACAGGATATCGCATAACAAATATACAATTTTTAAAAACATTGTAGTAAGCATATTTCATAAAAGACTACCAATATTCACTCAATTTAAATACTTTTGGTAAACTTAAAAACATCACTTAGGATAAGTTCACACTACAAAGAAGTATATAATCAAATGATACAGGAATTCTTCCTTAATTTATCACTACTCAATTTCTCGTGACTTTTAGATAATTAGTAAAACAAAATATATTCTTTCAATAAGGATTTTATATGATTAGTATATACCACAAACCACAAATTGACCTAACATTCCACCTTTGATATGTGATCTCTAATAATTTAAATTAATATACCATAAACTAGTTCAATAATAATTTAATATCATATCCGAGTAAAAATTATTTACATAAGTATTTCTTCTCTAATTTTTAATTACTTCACCATTAACCTTAAACTCCTTAAACTTTTACTTTTTTTTCACCAAAGAAGGAAACTCCTTGATAGAAGAAGGAATCACTACCTTTTTTTTATCTCTTACCTCAAACAACTTTCAAACTTTTTTTCCTTAAACCTCATATATAACTTAGGTATAAATATGGTTAAGTATTTACAAGCCTAAGATCAACTATTATTTTGATCCCTAAATTATAACGTAGTTTTGATTTTTTTTCTTTATTTTAAACTTTGATCTTGTTTGATTCACGTGAAATGCATGTATATAATCTTTTTTGCCCAACAAGTTAACTATTTTTTGGTATGGCAAATGATAAATCACATTGACATTTTAATACATTGATAAGAGGAGAACTTGTCAAGTGCATCCAATATGATTTGTCTCTTATCATGTTAATAAACTAGTTAATGTTATTGGGCAAAAGGGATTCCATCCATGCATTTCCTAAATATAAGGACTTAACAAAATCAAAGTTTAAGATAGAAACAAAAACCATAATCGTGTTATAATTTAGAGACTAAAAATATAGTTAACCCTTAAACCTAATAGTATACGACAACATAAAATGATTATCCTAAATCAACTACATAACTATTATCTCCTTAACATATTAGGTATATTTTATAGAAAATAATCCTAAAAAAAAATCTCTGTTGTAAATTGTCCCATGAAAAGAGGTTAAGAAATCAAAAGGAAACACTTTCACTAGAATAATATATGAATAAAACAAAAAAACTAGAAAAGAGAGGAGTGCTTTTTGTCTACAAGGTCATTAACTATTGATGTTTAGAATAAACTCTTTTAGCTTATTTTCGAGACAAACATGTGTTGGAAAACAAAATTTTACTATTGATAATTACCATTATCATATTTTTTTATGTTTCTCTTTCATTTGTATTTTTATTTTTTTACCTTTTAGATAATTAAGGTTTTATTTAATAGTTTGGAAAAAATAATTATTTATTTTATAATTTTGCAAATAAATGAAAATCATAGAAGATTGAAGGATATGTCAACAAAATCAATTATCAATAGAGTTGGTTATTTCAAGTACAAATTTTAGGTTTAATTCAGTTTGAGCTAGTTCGTTCAGCAAGTCAACCCAGTTCATTCAACGAGTAATATTTAACTTGCCTGATAATTTAATTCGCTCAACTAGCTATATGATCATGTTAATTTTTATCATTATTTAAGTCATATTTTATTAACAAAATCAATTCTTATTTAACTTTAAACTTGCTTAATTCTTATTTTTATTTTATTTTTGTAAATATCTGCTACACTTATTAAATTTTTAGCTAAAAATTTACCATCACTAAGACACAGTAACATTCACATATCATCAATCTTCAACACTTAAATAATTACTTTTTCATTCGAGGGTTATCTATTACCCGAGTGTTCCTTAACAATTGTATACATTATTATGCATTCCACTTTCCTAATAAAAGCATATTATCATCACTTATATATTCTATACACATATAAATAATATCTTATTATCATAATGATCTCTTTTCACCTAAAAATAGTGTGATAATTAGTAAATCTTCCAAAAATCCAACTATTTAACTAAGTTCTTAGTAAAACTTATGTCTCAAACTTTAAACCAACAACATCCCATATTAACAATGCACTCAAAAAAAAAAAAAATTAAATCTTTAATAGATATTAAACTATTTGCCTAGATTAATAATCTGACAAGATCAACTTAATCCACATCCTAATACTGATATAAGCTAACAACATCAATTTATGTCTGGAGGAATTTTCTTCTTTTGAAATTTAAAATTATCGTATTTATTCAAAGTGAATTAATTTTGAAATCAATTTCTCTAATTTAATTTTTTATAATATTAAAAATATAAAACATGATGTATTTATTGTTTTCTTAAACAAATTCACAAAATCTTAAATTTTTTAGGTTCGTAATATAATTATGTATATATAATTTAAATTTGCATTAATGAAAATTTTGGTATTTTAGGTTAAACTTAAATAGAAATTAATAAATAAAAAAAATTAATAAATACATATTTCATACTTATTATAATTAAATGATAATAAAATTGATACATGTGTGTGTTTCATACTCATAATAATATGATAAAAAAAAAACTTATTTAGATAAATTTTTTAATGTGATAATTTTTTATTATCCTTACCAAAATGTTTTTAAAACTGGATCCTTCATTGTATTAGTCAATACGTTCATTTTAGATTCAATTTATGGATTATGATAGAACTAGAACAAAAAGTTAATAATAAATTTATTATAATGACTAAATTATATATAAAATAATATGTAAAAATTTACCATAATTCAATAATAGTGAAGTTAAAACACAACATAAATTTTATAGAATGTAATGTTGAAAATTAAATTAAAATATGTTATCATACTTAAATCAAAATTTTAATAATAATATTTATCAATATTATTAATAAAAATAATTACATATATAAAATAACAAACATATTAAGTTTATTTTTTGAGAAAATACAATAAAATAATTTATGTCTTAAATCTTTTTATCTGTAAATCGACTTTCTGGTTATTTGTTTTTTTAATGGATTCTTTTATTTTCTCTGAATTAAAATACTTGACTAAAATACCAGTAAATATAAATCAATTTTTCTATACAAAGCTTAAGATCAGGTAATTAATTTGCTCTAAATAATTCATTTGATTTTTTTTTTCCAACTACTTTGTAGTCAATGATGAATATTGCTTTAAATGCTGCCAAAAAAAAGAAGTTGTTGATTTTGACATGAAAAAAAGGCCATAATGAAATCACCTGTAACCTTCTCAACCAATGTATGACACACATTTAGTATTTTTCTAACCGTTCCTTACAGCCTTATGTTACCTTTTTTTTACCGAACACTTTCTTTTACCGTTCTTTCTAAACATTTTTTTTCACCTTCTCCTCTTTTTTCTTTTACAAATTTATCTATCTTTCATAAGTTAGTTAACATGAGCTTTAAACCTATTTATTTTTTTATATATTTATTTATCATATCCTAATATTATATACATCAATTGAAAAATTTATTTGAATTCTCATTTAACACGCATGTTAGTAATTAATGAGTATCAGTGCTAAAGATTAAAAATGATTTATTTTAATTTTAAATGGACTAAAATTACATTATTTTAGAAAGAACTAATTTAGGACGGATATTAGATTTTTTGGGGTCATTAGTGGTAACAATCATAACTTGCCTAACCTATTTATTTTCTTCCCATAAACAAATATTACGTTGCCCAAACACAAAGAAAGAGAGCATATTTTAAGGGAAAAAACAAACCAAATTTACCAATTTCACGACCAAAAATTTGGCTTCGATTAGTCATACGTCAACACCATGTCTCTCTTTTTCTCACCATTGATATGAGCCCAAAAAAAAGCACCAAAATTCAATGGAAAGAGTGACTTCAAAGCTTTCAACCAAATTATCCTTCAGTTGCGGCTTCATGGCAAATACATAATCAACATTAATTATAATTAATTACCAGAATCGGAGGTTAATAACATACTTTCCACAACAGTCTTTTTAATAATTTTAAATTGAAATTTGTGAGGTTAGGGTTATTTAATTAGAAGAAAAAGATTATTGAAGTAATAAAAAATTGAGGAAGAAGCTCTTGTTCTGTACTGTTCTTCCCTCTTTCCCCGTATCACACTCTTTAAAGAACTTGTTCAGACACACCCCATTGTCTGTTCAGACAGAAAGACTAAATTTTCCGACACCCCACAGCAGAAACTCATCTCCCCCACTATTGGGGGTAACAAACATCCTTAAAAAGGGGTTTTTGAAAAGAGGGGTTTCAGGTTTCAATCAGTTTCTGTTTCAGTTCATTCATTCCCATAGCAAAAAGAGCTTCAAGTTGAAGTTCAAGTTGTTATATTATTTCAGATCATGAAGAAGTTGAAGAACTATTATATGCATTTGCGGCATCACCACCACCACGCCGAGCGGAGGTGGGTGTTCCCGCTGGCTGTGGGTTCGCTCCTCTCTCTCTTCCTCCTTTTCGTCGCCACGCTAACCTCGCCGGAGGGTACGCCGATTCTCCCCTTCTACCGCTCGATCACCGCCGCCTCGTACTCCGTCTTCGTTGAGTCCAAACTCCACCCACTCCCGGTACCGGCGCTCCCGCCGCCGCCGCGCCTGGCCTACTTGGTGTCGGGCTCCGCCGGAGACGGTGGCGCGGTGAGGCGTGTGCTGCTGGCGCTGTACCACCCCGGGAACCGGTACGTGGTGCACCTGGACCTGGAGGCCTCGGCGGAGGAGCGCGCGGATCTGGCTAGGTTTGTGGAGGAGCACCCGCTGTTCCGGCAGTTCGGGAATGTGAGGGTGATAAAGAAGGCGAACCTGGTGACCTACAGGGGACCTACCATGGTGGCCAACACGCTCCACGCCGCCGCGATTCTGCTGCGGGAGCTCGGCGATTGGGACTGGTTCATCAACCTCAGCGCCTCCGATTACCCTCTTGTTACACAAGATGGTTGGTTGGTTTATTAGTTAGTTAGTTGCTGTGTTAATTAGTTGGTTAGTTAGGTGGATAATCTGCTTCAGTTTTCCTGATTTTTAGTTGGAAAGCTCGTGGAACAACTGGCACGAGATTGTTCTGGTCTAATCTAGATCATCTGGTACCATGTTGTTTTAGTTTAGCTTGGGTAAACTAATATGAGATTGTTCTAGTTCAACTTGGATCAACTAGTACGAGGTTGTTCTAGTTTGGTTGATCCAAGTTTAACCTGGATCTACTGTTACGAGATTGTTCTAGTTTAACTTGGGGATCAATTGGTATGGAGTTGTTCCAGTTTATCGGGGGATCAACTGGTACACGCATGTTCGGGTTCAACCTGGATCGACTATTACTAGATTTGTTCTAGTTTAACCGGTGATCTTGAATTTTTAATTCTGGGGTTCGGAGATAGCATGGTTTCTGACAATATCAACTATAGCTTTGATGTCTTTTAAAGAATTATTTTTGCTAATATTTGTTTTCTTATTTGTGATTGATAGATCTGCTGCACACGTTTTCCTACTTGCCACGGGATCTGAATTTCATTGATCACACCAGTGACATTGGATGGAAAGAGTGAGTCTTTTTAATTTTCTGACGGTGGTGTTGTTCTGATTCAAGGATTTTCTTTTCTGTGTGTGGGGTCTTTTGTTTTTGTTTCTGGGATTTATGTGATTGGGTTTTTGTGGTGTGTGTGTTGGTTAGTCATCAGCGTGCAAGGCCGATAATCGTTGATCCGGGGTTGTATATGAATAAGAAGCAAGATGTGTTTTGGGTTACACAGAGGAGGAGTAGGCCAACGGCTTTCAAGCTTTTCACAGGTGAAGATCCTTTTCTTGTCTGTTAATTTTGCTTTTTTTGGATTTCTTTGTGTTTGTTTCTCTTTTAGGGAAAGAAATATAGTTTATTAGCTGTGTTTGCTTTTGGATTTATGTGGACTGGGGGATTAGTATTCTATTTTTTGCATAGAGGTTTTTGTTAATTTTGAGAAGGAAGGAGTCCTGGCTTACGCGTGGCTTTATGCATTAATTGGAAGCTTTATGTGAATAGTGGGGAGATTATGATTTTGATGATTAAGAAACGTTTGATTTAGTATCATCAGTTCTGCTCTGGGTTTGTATGCACGGAAGGAAGTATCACTTGTGAATAATCTGTTCTGATTTAGTGTGGTGATTCTGTAACGTGCCATGAATAAATGTTATTGTGATTTGTTGAATGCATTTCCATGCATTAAAAGTTTAAAACAAAATGCTCAAGAAGTTTAATCCATCTCAGGTGGGACAGAGCTCTGAATATCATTCATTTACATTTGACTTCTTGCATTAAAACATTTATCCTTGACAATTGTGTTCTATTGCCACCTTTTCGAAATATAAGATTATTCTATCTGCTGATTTCGATATCTTGGTAGTTTTTCAGAGTTTTCCATGTTCTATCATTTGGATCAGATAACATAATAAAATAATTTTTTATGCTTGTTTCAATTTGGCACGACAATTATATAGCATGGATAAATTAATGGCTAATGCTACCTTGGTAGTTTCATTTGCAGCATCACTGGTTCGTAGTGTTTCGTGATTTCAGTAATTAATAACGTTTGCCATGATTTTCATTCTGGATACCCGAATTAGCCAGAAATGTAGTTCATCTTACTGATATTCAGTTCAATACTTGAAAATTGCTTCTTAAATTTTTGTCTTGGCCTATGGTCCTCAAAGGTGAGCTGATCTCTAGAGGGAGCAAGGGTATCGACCCTTTATTTGCATTGTGATCTTAACCTACTAAAATATAATGGTGGATACACCCATTCTTCAGGGACAAGCTCACTTTAGAGGATTTTGTTTTCCATTTTAATAAAGAAAGCAACTTTTTGGTAGGAAATACTAAGGTTTCTGTAATAGGACGATGATGTTTATCTGTAAGTGAGTTTATTAGTTATGTCTTCTAGCATATATGTATTATATCACTTTTGCTCAACTTTGGTACAGCTTCTAATACCACATATGCTATTATAAGGGAAATAAATGGCAGAGTAATGATATTTTGCTAAACATCAAGTATTGAACTGAGATTCACATCTATATATTCGATTGTATTAAAAAACACTTTCTTTTTCAAAAACATGTTTAAACAGACAGACTCATTATGTTCACACTTGATGTTTCCTTTCATATTGTTACGGAATGTATCTTGGATTGCCTGTGATGATTGATAGAAACACAGCAAGTTTTGGTTTTCTAGAAGAATATAGACTAATGAACCCTCTCTCAGTGTCCTATATTGAATCAAATCTACTAACAACCGCCAAATCCAACTTCTCCATTTTGGTTGTACATTGAGCCATAGAACCACTTGTGGTTCTTTGGTTGGTTGTGGTTGAACTGATTTTGTACGATGATGTTATGTTATGCATTGTGACTCATCTTCCCTTCGTGAACTTGATGGGTGGATTGTATTGAAACTGATCTTGTCTGATAAAACTTCTGTGGTTTTAGGTTCTGCTTGGATGGCACTGTCAAAATCTTTCATTGATTACTGCATATGGGGATGGGACAACCTACCTCGGACCGTACTCATGTACTATTCAAATTTCATATCTTCCCCTGAAGGATACTTCCACACAGTTATCTGCAACGCTCAAGAGTTCAGGAACACAACTGTGAACAGTGATCTGCATTTCATTTCTTGGGACAATCCTCCCAAGCAGCATCCTCACTACCTTACAGTTGAAGACATGAAAGCAATGGTTGACAGCAATGCTCCATTTGCAAGGAAGTTCCATAGAGATGATCCTGTGTTGGATAAAATTGATGCTGAACTATTATCCAGAGGTCCTGGAATGACTGTTCCCGGAGGTTGGTGCATAGGAAAAAGAGAGAACGGCACCGATCCCTGCTCTGAGATCGGTGACACTACAGTCCTCCGGCCTGGCCAAGGTTCCAAGAGGCTTGAAACATTGATCAGCTCATTGCTGTCAAATAAGAAGTTCCGGCCGAGACAATGCGTGTGAGGTGAAGAAGAAGAAGAAGGACCAACTGGCTATGGTGGTCTTCTAGATCATTATTTTTCACTGGCTTTAGTTTACATGTCCACGGTTAGTTAGCTGATGAGTAAATTAGGATTTCTTTCCACTAGGAGAAGAAATAGTGAGAAGTATACAAAGTGTTTGATATTGAGGGAAAAAAAAAGTGAGACAAGTCTGGTGAAATGAGGTTGACTGCAGAGTTGGATCATCTACTGTAATACTATGGTACATATGACAGTTCACCCTGTTGTCCCTAGTCACCTCTTCCCCCAATTTTTGACATCAATGAAGCCAGATGAGTTGTGTGACCATCTTTGAAGGTTCCCCAGCTTTTCTGTTGAGCAAGAAAAAGAGGGATAAAGAGGATGATATATGGTAAGTGGGGGTGACAAAAGTTAAAAATTTGTGTGAAATGGAATGGAAATACTTTTTCATGTATTATCTTTACATGTTATTTTCTAATTGATGTTGTTATACAACTAACTTTTCCTTTGCCTCTAAGTCAATGCATTTCTACACATGCTTTGTTGCCAAACAATCTGGTGTCATTTCCAAATGGATAGTCACCATAATTGACATTTGTCCTACTTAGTTTATTTATTTTCTGTTTCTGAAGTAAAGAAAAAAAAAACAAATGAACAAGTTGGGCAGATGTCAATTATAGAACTAGTCATCTATTTGGAAATGAAACCATGTTCACTTCTTTTTATATTGGATTCAACTGTTATAAAATTCGTTAGATTGGGATGTAATTATATTTTTAATCTTTGAAATTAAGGATGAATCTGTCAAATTTGCTATTTAGTGACTAAAATTCATTCTAGTAAGTATTTAGTTTTTATTCAAATTTGACAGCAGCCGGCTGTTGATTAAAAACAGTGAGTATAATTTAAGAAAACATACAATTTAATTTTCGTTCTTGTACAAACAAATCCTTATAAGGAAAATTGGAGATTATTCTTGAAGAATCTGTGGTAAAACTTCACGTGTGTAGTTGACTTTCTATGCATCTACCACTCTTTAGTTTTTCCTGTAATGGAGGCCAGAGGAGATCAAACATACATAGATGCAATACCAAACAACCACAACATTCAATATGCACCTTTTTTCTTAGTTCCTGATCTCATACATAAATAAAAAATTAATTAAGAAAATTAGGGTAAGGTAGTTTAAATCTCACTGTTAATGGAAGGATCTTATTCATAGATTATTTATTAGGACTCAACTTACAGATATGTTGTGATCATGGTGACCATTCACAGTTCAATTTGTCTAAACAATTTCTAAAAAAAGAAAAAGGAATATAATTCTTTTTCTCTTATACATATTCTTTAATATGTAAATCTCAAAATCTGACTGATCCATATAAACTATTCATGATAGAACCTCTTGATTATTATAAGCTAATTAAAGGGAAAGAAAAACATCAATTTTGACATCAATCTTTGCAAATTGATCATCATCCATGGTTTTGCATTCACACAAGGAACAGACATTTCTTCTTATTTGAAGAGATTAATTAATTACCATCACCTTCATAATATATAAACACACATTATAATGAACTAGTTTAGTTTGTGAAAGCTACTTATTAATGCCAAGATATATCAGCTTCACAGGCATATGTGTGGATCCATAGACTATTGAACTTACAAGAAAAAGAAACCAGAACCCATCTGTGTTATTCATAAACACAACACAACTGATCAATCAAACTGCTAGTGCCATCAAAGTTAAACTGCATGAGATCATCAGAATTTCAAACATGGCCTAGAATGCCTGACAGATAACCATGTTCCTTAAATACATGGTTGAGGTTCAATTTTCATATCTGAGTTTACAATAGAACATATCTACTAAAATATCTCCATTCCTTAAATGAATCAAGTAATTTCAAGAGAGACTATATACTCATATCATCACATCAAAGCTTACATATATATGGTTCAAAGTGTATTCTTGCCTGAAAGTAAAGTATTGTTGATAAGTAAACTTTAAACTTAATTAAATTCTACAAAATCAGTTTTTAAAATGAGATTTATATCTATTTATACACTGTAAACTTACCTTGTTTCTAGTTAACGTGAGATCTCTAACACAATACGTGAAAATAATGAAATCTCCTTTCCAAGATTTTGGACTTTTTGACAGTGAGATCTAACTGTGAATTGATTGAAGCTATGGCAGCAAAAACACAAGATAATTGGAAGATATACCTTGGTTGTGACTGAGTCAAACCAGAAGATGTAGATGCATATACATATATAGAAACAACATATATATATATATATATATATATATATGTGTGTGTGTGTATGTGTGTGTGGAATTGGAATTGCAGAGAAAGGTATGGAGGGGCTTCAACCGAGGAAAGATGACAACTACTGCTAATTTCTTTGTTGATATTTTCCTTACCAACAGAAGGTGTCATCTCTCCTACGGCAGAAGTCCCTAAACCTTTCTTCTAAACCATTTCTTTCATGCATACATGTGCTTCTATTTCTCCAACAGAAACACCTTATTTATAAGGGAAAAACTTCTCTCTCTTGCAGATAATGTCCAACTTTATATAAACATATCTTCAACTTTTCATCTTACAAGACCTAGGATTATAACTATGGTTGTTTCTTTAATCAAATTAGTGTTTTTCTGGAGTAAAATATGTTGTTTCTTGTAACAATGTTCGGTTTTAGTTCATTTTTATATCTGTTTATTTATTTTTCTTTAATCTTGAAAAGCATAATTTTTTATTTGAAAGGATTGCTTAGAACTAGTTTAAAGATTAAAAGTGGTTCATTTTATAGTTATAAAAATGAAAGTTTTACATTATTATTCAAAAAGAAGGACTGAAAGTCTAAAGGAATAAGTGAAAAAACACACTTTTTTTCATTGTTTTATTTATTTTATTTTATATTGCTTATTTAAGTAATTTAGATGAAGACAAAAAATTACTTTTAATTAAGCAAACGTCACTGACAAAAGTTATTAGTATACATAGGTTTTATCCATTTAATTTATTCAAAGGACTAATAAATTGAGTTGAGTTAATGGACGGTGGTATTTGGTGAAGGCACTGATAGATATAATATTATAGTGTGTACGATATTAGAAATGTATTTTGAATGATATGATTTGATTATGAAATTGTGAGGAAAACTACTCTCAAATAAAATATGTAATTTTGTTTCATATATTTATAAAAATACATGTTCTAATCACAAATAGCCAAGTCACCAACCATAGCACACCCTTTAAATTACGTGCAACATTTAGCTGGCAACTTTTTATAATTATTACTGTGTATAATATTGTAAATATGCATATTTTAAGAAATGGTTTCTTTATAGAAGAGAACAATTAAAACAGAATATTATATATATATATATATATATATATATATATATATATATTAAAGAGAACACTATAATTATCAACTTATGCAAAAACGATGTTTTTTTACGAAAAAAAAATGCATGGCATTAAATGTGTAATGATGTGATAATATGCCACGAAAGTAGTTAAAAAAACGTGTTATGTTACTAATCTATGAAAAATAATGTTCTTTAATAATATTTTTCGTGACAAATTAGCAACATGAGTAAAATGTAAAATACATAATAATAAACATGTAAAAAAATGGTAAATTTCTTAAAATAAGGGGAGTTGAATAAGAAAATATGTTTTTAGATCATAAAAAAAATTTGCTCCTATAAAAACAACAGGAATAGTAAAACATATATATTATTAAACATTAAATAATTACTTATTTTTAGAGCACTTTGGTTTAATGAAAAAAGAAATCTTTTGTTTGTTTTTTTTTTATGACATTGTTAAAAGATTACTTTATGAGTGACTGAGACATTGTTAAAAGACTATTTGTAGGTGTCGATTTGTAAGAGATCAGATTGAAGCATTTCATGTATGACCATAAGATTTGGAGGATGAACATGCCAACGATTCTTGAACCTTTAAAATTGATTATGGAAATGTGAAAGAGGGTACTCTTTGAAATCGATTTTGATTATAAATAACATATTCAATTTCATTTTAATACAATTTCTACTAATTACATTTAAATTTATATCACAATTATATATGGATAATCCTTATATATATTATTAATTAAAACATTTTTTTAATCTATCACGATTATTGCATTATTCACTAACTCTTAGAAACTTTCCATTCAATTTATTTTATTCATTTCTACAAATCCCTTAATTCAAAAAAACACCATAATCTTCTTTTAATCCTTTAAATTCATCCACTTAGTAACTTTCAAATCCATTTCCCAACTTAAACACTACCCACAAACCCTACAATTAATATATTAAGTTCTTGTTGGATTTTGTCAAGGATTTCAAGAATTGAATATTCGGTTGATAGAAGTGAAGAGAGAGATTTTTTTGATATTCAAATTAGTAAAAACTTATAAATAATATAAAAATAATAAGTAATAGTGAGTATAGAATGAGTAGAATTTATTTACATAATCGTAGAAATATATCAAATTATGTTGATATGACAGCACAATCTGACATTTAATTAGAAAATAATGGACTTGTTATTAATTTTGAGTTTGTTCATGGCACAGCTTATAAGTGTGAAAACTATTAGTTCTTGTTCTTCTTGCTTGCTCAGTATTTTTCTCTTTCTACGTTCAAAATTTGATGATATTGGTCAAATTGTCAAACTCAACTAATGTGAACAACCCACTTGAGAAAATTTAGATGATGCAAATTGTAGGACCACTTTCACATTCAAACTTATAGAGTCTTCTTTCAAATAGCATATACAGAAAATATTCATAATATTTTCACACTTTTATTATTTCATATTATCATTATACAATTAAATCTACTATTTTATTTTCAAATTGTATTTATATTTATTTTTATTATCTGAATATGATAGTTTAAAATAATATTTTTAGTATCTAAATTATAACATTATTTTGATTGTTGTTTTTATTTTAAATTTTAATCTTGATAGGTTATAAATAAAAAATATATAAATACAGTTTTTATTTATTTAGTGATGTTAACTATTGTTTTACGTAAGAATCGGCGACTCATACTTACTTTTTTAAGATGTTAATAAAAGAAGAATTTATGAACTACATCCAGTCTTATTTATAGTTTGTTATGTTTTGAAAAAGTTAACCTAATTAAATAAAAAGGATTACATTTAGATAACTTTTAAATATAAGAACTTAACACTATCGAAGTTTAAAATAAGAAAAATAAAATAAAGTTGCATTATAGTTTAAAAAACACATATAGTTAACCTTTATTTATTGTAAGTTTTAGTTCTATAAATTTATATATTCAATATATAATGTCCACTGATCACTAAATAATGATGAAATCATGCATTGGAAATTAGCATGCGTTTCCTTAACTTTTTTTTTTTTCTATTTGTTTGCACAATTAAAATGAACTTATTTTTTGTTTACTCCTTTTTTTTTTAATATATGAAAATAACCCTAAAATTAGTTGAAAATGTTTGTGGCGCCACCCTTTTTCTTTTATGACTGTCACACAAATTCTCTTAATGACAAGACACTATGAACATCTCCACTATTTCTTTCAAATTAATAATAATTAATAATCCACCAATAATTTATCAAGATTAATAATAGTAAAAAAGATTCCAGGTGTGAGATGAAAAGGCAAACTACCATCATCAATCATCATTATTTCAAATAAGAAGCTTACAAGAAAGTTACACTTATTAAGAGCACTAACATGCTTTTGGTTATTGAAAATAAACTCAACATAGTACAGACTTCAGATTTTATATACAATAAATATTTATATTATAATAATGTTAATTTTATTTGTAAGTTTTAATATTTATTTTTATATTTATTTTCGTCAGTTTATTTAAAGAGATTTCCAACTTTCTGAATGTTTAAAATTATCTTAATTTTTGTTCAATTTAGTCTTTTTTTATGGTGGCTAAATTGTTAACGACATAGTGTCCACTTGAGCAACTAAATGATGTGATCCATTTTTTCGGACGTGACTGCTTAAGGCAATTAGGTTTTATGGTTCTTTCGCGATTAGGATTTTTTGGTTTGCGATTTGGGGTTTGTGTTTGCATGTGGTTGATGTGAGGGTTTCGTGGTTCTTAATGCTTCCATGGTTGATCGCGATGATGATTCGCGAGTTGGGTTTCACAGCTGTGCGAATCTGTGGTGGTTGAACGAACATGGTGCTTTGCCATGGTTGATTTGATTTGCAGTGGTGAGATGTTGGGTTCCATTTGCAATTTTTGATCTTTGGCTTTCTGATTTGTAGGTTCAAACTCGCAATAAGACATTGTGTGGAGGAGGCACAAAAAGGGTCATTAGGGTTTCACTGTGGCTTCTGTTGGTGCTGCAAGGAAGTGGTGGTTGATGGAGGTTTTTACGATGGTTTGTGGTTGCATTTTTGGTGACTTCACGTTTGGTTTAGGTGGTTGGCCATGAAGGTTCTTGCGATCTAGTGTGCAGTTTAGGGTTTTTTGCATGTTGATCGTGAGGTTGCATATTTGCAACTTGTTCGAAGAAGATGTTGCGCGTCAATGATACGAGGATGTGGTACGAAGAAGAAGATGGTGGCGTGTTGCGGTGGCGTAGTGGCAGGGATAGAGAGTTTGGTGACCGGTGATGCGACGACGATGGAGTGGAGGATGTTGGTAAAAAGATGAGATGATATGGCAATCACGTCATTCAGTAATGACTCACATGGGTGGATACTGTGACATTAATGATTTACACGTCAGGGGAAAGGAACCAAATTAAATAAAAGTTACAAAAAATGAGACCATTTTAAACATTCGAAAAAGTCGATGACCACTTTAAATAAAACTGACAAAAATAAAGAAGAAAATAAATATTAAAGCTAAGTTTTAATAGATGCATTTTAAGTTTAAGTTAATTATATAAAATTAATTTATAAGATAAAAATTATATTTATTTATATATTGTACATTTCTTTTATCATTCTTTTATATAAAATCTCTAACAATAATACTTATAACTACTAATTTTGGTTAAAGTTATTATAATTAGATACTTTAAATTTATGATGGAGAAAAAATGGAAATTAATTTCTTCATCTTTGAAAAAAAAAACTTAAAAGAGAAACCTAGGAGAAAGAAATGACTTAAGCTAACTTCCAAGCAATTTGCATTGATCTACTCTTATGAATTATTTCATTTCTTGTGTTCTGGTAACAATTTTCTTGGGTCAATTTGAAGCCATCAAAATCAATACCAATTTTCAAAACAGAAATTAGAAAGGTGAAAAGGGAAATAGATGTTTTTTTCTCCTAAATTAGAAAAACCAGAGCAAACCATGCACTTATTTTCTAGATGCAAAAGGACAAAAAAAATAATAAAATGGTGATTTATTTTAATGCTAGTGAAAAATCAACCTTTTGTCGTCTCGTCTTTTCACATTGGTTAGACTAATTATTTTCTTTTTCGTGTGAGCTTTTTCTCAAGCAATTTTATTTTTATAACTATTTTTAAAACTACTTCGGTAAAAGTAAAAATTAAAATAATACTATTTTTTATTAAAAAGTAAAAATAAATAATTGTGTTAATTTAAAACAAGACATGTCTTCATTCATATAGGATTGAGAAGGCAGAGTACCAATTGAATTGACTTTGCTGTCTAGATTGATGACAATACACTTTCTAGGAATTTACTTGGAAAATAAATAATAAATAAATATATACTCGTGTTAAACACTTGGATGGAGTACAAATGTTGCTTCTAGATTAATGGTCCTGTACAACCTAGGAAACATCTCACAAATTGCATAATGATGTTTAAATTAATCATAACCTAGGAACCTAACGTATCCTTCTTGACACGTGTCCAAAATTTTGAGCTTTGTTTTTTGGTGTTATCGGTTGAACATTAAAATATAATGATGTTAATTTTCTATAATTATTTTTAATATATTTTAAAATAGTTAAATCAATATCAATCAGCATATTTTAAAGACAACAATAGGCATATAAATAGCAGGAAAAATCCTGAGAAAATCCAGAGAGCATGTACATGTCTATATCATATATTATATATATGCAATCTACCATTTAATGCTACAATAAAAAAAGTTCCTAATTATTTTACATTTAACTTGATATATTTATAAGATAATTTAAAATATATAAATAAATACAAATTTTATAAGATTAAGTTAAATTTAAAATTTATTTTTAACATGAAATTAGAATTATAAATTAAAAAATAATATCTTAAAAGTTTTAAATCAATTATCTTAGATTTTGTAAAATTGAATTAAGATTACAATGTATTTCTTATTCACATTCGAAATTATCTATATGATATTTCATGAAAAGTTATAATGTTATTCGATAAAGACAGATATATATATATATATATATATATATATATCCAGCAAACAAAAATATGCATAAGACTTTTCTTCTGTATAAAATGTTTGTTTTTTTGACCTTTTTTTCAGCAGCCTTTTGCACTTATGAAAACTGTTAACCCTACTCATTTTTCACGTTGTTCTCATCCCCATTTGCTAAGAGATATTTTTTCAAACAAATGTTCTTAATTTCCTTTGACTCTCCTCCTATCAAGTCTAGATATATACTGAACTAATACAACAAGTTTTTTTCTTCTAAAATTAAGAGTATTATATGTAGTATAGTTTAATAAGCTATTTGCAGATATCTACCATGGACAAAGTCTACAAACAAATTAATGTAGAGAGAAAAGAAGAATAATGTGAAGAGAAAGAAGGCAGGCCAGTCAACTTTTGTAATTTTCCTTTCAAAGAGTAAAATTGTAACCATAGATAATATAATGTGTTTGCTACTCCTTTTAATCTTTTATAAATGAAAACTTGTAATTTTAAAAATTAAAACTTGTATTTTTTAAAAATAGAAAATTTTCCAAACCATACCAAAGTTGTATGCCTTAGTTGGAAAGATAAGTCTCGATCTTAGATGTTGATACATATATTTTATAAAATTTAATAAGCTCTAATTAATTTAATTGTATAAGTACAAAGAATTTTCCAAAACTTATTCACGAGATTATTTAAATAATATTTTTTATTACATTACTTAGATGATTAAATGTTAAAATTATTAAGTACAAATATGATTATTGAGATTTTATTAGTTGTATTAGAAAAAACAAAAAGAGCGCAATATTCCTCGAGAGTAGAAATTTAGATTGATATTCATACATGAGAAGATTGGAGTGTTTTGACTGAACAACTCATATAATTGTAATTTATTTTATGAAGGATAGACTTCTTTATATAATTTATTAGTACATTTTGTTATTAAAATCACCCTAATTTTCTTTTGAAAAAGTTTATATTTCTAAGTTTTTAGTCTCACATAAATTCACGACAACTTTAACCTAAAAAAGAAAATGAATGTTCTTGTTTGAGATGACTTAAACTTTTAACGAGAAGAATCACCAATTTCTATCTCATAAACATTGTAAATATGACTTGGTTTCCATTAAAAATATGATATAAGTGGAGACAACATATAAAGCTTAGTTTGAGTAAAAAATCGCAGAATTGAATAAGTTTTAAATTAAAATACTATAACTAATATCTTGAGAATTTACTTAGGTAATTTATTCATATGAAATGAGGACAAGATGAGGGGCAAAAACACAAGTCTGGCTAATAATCCAAACAATAAAAACTTATAATCAAACCTTAATTCTCAAATTCTTTAACTTTTGCTGATTGTTCGTACCAGAAACGTATATATTATAGTAGCTAAAAATATAAATAAAGCAAACAAAAACTAAACTCAAAGGCCTGGAATAATCTGCATTGACAGTTCAAAGTTAAGAAAATTTGACTGATAAAAGTTGGATATAATGATGATTGATTCAAACCTCGTAAATCTTCCATGGTGGCAACAAAACAGTGACAGAGGTTGAAGAGAATCTTGTCACAGGAGAGAGACACTGGCAAAATAAGAGAAGATGTTTCATTAAAAAATCTAACCATTAACATTTGTCAATTAAAAAAAACTTTTTTGTCTCCTATACATAAGAACAAACTCTCTTTAGATATTTCCATAACGTTTATATAAATACGAAGAATTCAATGTAAAAGGGTAGCAATATATATATATATATATATATATATATATATATGGGTTTGTTAACGCGTGACGTCTATTTTTCAGTTAGTACATTTTAGCAATGTGTACCGGGTTTTAGTAGACAAAAATACCTTTATATATCATGGATTCTTAGTTTTAAGGTTAAGGGTATTTTAATAATTTTCATTCTTAAAACTTAAAAAAAAAAAGAAATCCCAAACCGTTACTCATCTCTCTCATTCCTCTGAACCATTTCTCTCTCATCTCTCTCACTCCAACCTGTCATCCCTAGTGTAGCCCCAATTGAAAAAATCAAAAAGACTTGCCTTTAAACAAGGCCAATTACCAATTCTTTCACATGTCATTATGCTTGTGAAAATTAGATAAAATTATATACGACAAAAATTATAAAATGAAAACACATTATAAAATTATTTTTTGTAAGAAATTGTTTAACAACGCGTGTTTTTAATTTTTTCCAAGCCAATAACCAATTCCTTTGATGTCATTATGTTTGTGAAAATTAGATAAAATTAGATAAGACAAAAATTATAAAATGAAAACTCATTATAAAATCATTTTTTGTAAGAAATTGTTTAACAGTGTCAGACCTCGTAAAATATGCACCCAAAACCCTTATGTCAGACCTCGAAAAACGCAAACTGAAACCCCTTGTCAGTCATTTAAAACGCACCCAAACCCCTCTGCGCTGACGCCAGGTGTCAAGAAACGAGGATCTGAAATCAGATAATGGAGTGCAGGTGTCAGCAGGAGAGCGGATGCTCGTTTTACGTGGGAAGAAAAATGATTTTTTTTGAAACCTTCTCCCCACTCTCTCTGCATGCACCCTTAGTCTTCCAAAAATCTGATCTTTCATTTTCTCCTCCTTCTCACTAGAAATCCTATCTTCTCTTTAAGAAAACTAACCTCTCCTCTTCTCCGATCATCATTCAGAAACCGTAGAAGTATTCCCGGCGACCCAAGCTTCATCTTGAACCGAGCAAGTTTCAAGTTTGAGCTGGTAAGTTTTCTCCCCTCAGTCGTTCGTTCTTTTAATTACATACAAACCAAGTTCTGGTTGCATGCAGGGATATAGTCTAAGTTATTTTTGGTTCTTTAGGTTGTTCGATTTAGTTTGGAGAATTGTTGATCGTTAAGGGTAGAAGTTGTAGTTGGACGAACCAAAAACCCACTTTTAGACCGTTCCATCACGTATCCAGGTAAGGGAAGCTTATTTAATTTAATTTGAATTGTATGCTGTTGAACTGTTTGACGTTCGTTTAGTTGATTGGATGATTTTGATGCATGATGGTTGATATGGTTGGATGAATTGAATGTTCGTTTACTTGATGAGATGAAATGAAATATGGCTGAGTTAGGTTATGATGTACGAAATATATGAAACCTGTATGATATGTGATGTATGAGATATGAAGGTTGATTTTGATAGAAAGTTTATAAAGTTCTGAAGTTATAAAGGTATAGGTTGAGAAAACTAATTTGAAATAAATGATTTTATATATGAGATTATACTATGATAAAATACGTTCGTTACTAGACGGTCATTGACCGTTCGGTTCTCCTGTTGAACATAGTTGAAATGGGATTATTTCATTTGGAAAGAATTCTAGTTGAGGACGAGCGCCTCCCTATCGTAATGTTGTGCTTGAACGATCGGTCTAGCGTAGTTGCCTCTGAGTATCCAGTAGTAAACCTAAATTCGGTATCTATATATATATATATATATATATATATATNACATTCATCACACTAATTTATCATATCTCATGCATTCACATATATCTCATTACAGCATATGTTCCAAACATTTATACACATAATTCAATTCAAACTCAGAATTCAACACTATTTGTAGAATACTATTTTAACGAGCACTATTCACCGAATTCTACTGAACGAACGCTACTGGACAACGCTAGTCACCAAACACTATAAGACCGACCACTATTTGGACGGACGCTATGAGATCCAACACAATTAGGTCGAACGCTAAAAACCGAAAACCACATTGGATTAAACACTATTCGGTCGAACGCTATAACCGAACGCCGCACTGGATTAAAACACTATTAGGCCGAACACTAAAACCGAACAACACTGGATTAAACCTTATTCGGCCGAACGTTAAAACCGAACACCTCACCAAAATTGGACACTCGCTGAACGAACGTTAAGATCAATCTCTGAGGCTCGGTACTAAACACTAAACATTATTAAACCAAATACTATTAATTCGAAACTACTAGGACGAATGCTCAAAGATAAAGCCTCTTCGAGACCGAACGCTTCCTATTGCGCAAACTGTTAGGACGAACGTTTAGAGTCTGCGTTGAATACCTCGATCACTTTACCGAACACTTAGAGTACTGGCCGAACGTCTAGAACCTTCGCCGAAAGATCACGACTTAACCAAATAGTATTAAATCAAAATCTGACCGAACGGTACTAAATCCATTCTGACCGATCGGTACTAAATCAAATCCTGAGAGTACTAATTTTATCCGAACGCTACAATTTCTAATACACTACGACCGAACGTTCACGATCCAACCTTAAGAATATCAATTTACAACCGAACGCTCAAGATCCAAACCTAAGAATACCAACTTAAGGTTGAACGCTCACAATCACAATTAAACCAAGGCCGAACGCTCAAGATTAACACTTAAGGATACCAAATTAAGACCGAAAGCTACAGTCACTAATACACCAAGACTGACCGCTTAAGATCCAAACCTAAGAACACCAAGTAAAGACCGAACGCATTCAAACTAAATCTCAGGATACCAAATTAAGACCGAACACTAGCTACCTGAGAACAACTATCATCGAGATCAAAAGCTACCTAATGACGCTCGCTACTTGAGAACAAATAGCATCAAGACCGAACGCCATTAATATGAACGCTCGCTACTACCTATGGACGCTCTCTACCTGAGGACACCCGAGAACATTTATCATCAAAATCAAAAGTTACCTATTGGCGCTCGCTACCTGAGAACAAATAACATCAAGACAGAACGATTAAGATTCAAACCTAAGAATCCAAATTAAGACTGAACACTACAAGCTAAACCTGAAAATACCTCATCAAACCCGAACGCTTACAATTACTAAAACAGAACCAAGACCGAAAGCTAAACATCACTCTCTGAGAATACCAATTTAAAGACGAACGGCTACGGTCACTATTTCACAAGATCAAACGCTAAAGATTGAAACCTAAGTATATTAATTTAACCACGAACGCTCAAAATCAATAATACACCCAGGCGAACGCTCTAGATCCCCATTAGAGACTACCTAATTAAAACCGAACGCTACATTCACCAATACATCAAAACCGACCGTGTAAGATCCAAACCTAAGAATACCGAACGCTCCTGATTGAAACTTAAGACTACCACTTGGAGACCGAACGCTCAGGATTGAACCTCATAATATCAATTTATGAGCTAACACTCATGATTGAAACCTAAAATACTAAATTGAGAACGAACGCTCACAATCATTAATCTACCAAGACCGAACGCTCGAGATTGCTGAAAATTCTTGACTTGGAACGAACGTTTAAAATTACTAATTCTATGCAGTTTGAACGAATGTTTAATATATTTCTATCTTTACCTGAGGACGAACGCGAACGCTCGTTACCTTAGAACACCAAAACCGAACGCTCATACTCTTTTTGGCCGACCACGGTCGAACAAATTGGACGAACGTCAAATTTTGAGTCACCAAAATTGGACGTACGCGCGTTCTGCAGAATTCTGCAGAATCGCACCAGATTCCAGAAAACCCAGAAACCCCATTTTTCATCCCTTTCGTTCCAGATTTGCAGCAAACACATATTATCTCGACAATCAAGGAAATAAATCCAACTCCCCTTACCTCTTGAAGACTTCCTTTGTAAAATTTGGGATCTATCTCCCCCAGACGTGCAGTTCAAGATCTCCTTGCAACTTCAGCAACTCTCCACTTCCTCTCCCAGATCTTGCTGCAAGGACTCCACTCTCACAAGATGCCCAACCCAAATCCTCCTCTCTGCACTTCTAAAGTTAGTATTGCTTCCCTTGATTGCTCTTTGGACGGTTGAAAATGGAAGAAAGGATTTCCTTCCTCTGGGCTGCTCTCCTTCTTGCCAAAAATGAGACCCTCTCCTTTTTCTCCCCTTCCAATAATTGCACTCTAATCATGCAAGAAGTGGGTGACTGAGAATGGAGTTTGAAGTTTTAAATCTTGGAGATCAAGAGTTGGAGGTGAAGGCTGGTGGGGTTCGGTGATGGAGATGAAGACCAATGCTACCTTAAATTGGCAAAACATTCTGTCGGTAGCTCTCATTGGGGAATTGTAGAAGGTGGGACGGTGGAAGTGGAATTTGGTAACTGTCCACATCTCCGACGACGTCAGATGACCCCATTTTTCTTTCTTTTTTTTAAAGTAAAAATACTAATACATAAGCATATATATATAAAATAAAATTAACATGGGCCTTACACAATGAACGTTCGGTTCATTCGTTCCTTGCTATATCTATTACATTCGGTTTTTCTCTCAAAACGACAGTAAACCTTTCGGTCTCATTCTATTCTGGAACTGGAGATCTCTATGTCTCGTTCCATGCGTTCGCCCTCGTTCTGAGTGAGGATTGAACGTTCGGTATCTGGTGTTTTTACAAACCTTTGAACAAAGATGAAATTTAACTTATTGGCAATGAAAGATGAATTTGAGAAAAATGATAATGAAAGATGGAATTGAGAATGATTATGAATGAAATGATGTGAATTTGAACGAGCGTTCCAGGGAGGAACGACTCTTGGATGAATATTGAATTGGTATAGTATGAATGTGGTAATGCTAAGCTGGCGGTTCATCCTGATGTTCCGTGAGTACTCGTCCTCACGTAGAGGAGAGTAGGTCATGTGTGGGAACGGCAGGAGGTCCTAGTCCTTATGGTTAATTTGGACAGATAGGACTAACCTCGGGTGGCAGCTGATGAGGATTCCAGTTACTACATCACCCGGGTGCACGAACGTCGTAGCTACAAAGAATTCATACAGTCCGGACAGTCGGTCTAGTATCATGGTTTTGCTTGAATTGTTTATTGGAATGTATTTGAATGTGCTTGCATATGAAAATGTATGTTATTACTTGAATTAAATTACATAAGCTTACCCAGTGTTTTTCCTTGTGTTGTCTCGTTTGTACGTCCGTCCTTGTCTTTGCAATGATCATCCGTGTGGATGTGAGCAGAAGGAGACGCGCTACTGGAAGAGGCGTTGGAAGAGCAATATTTGGAGGAAGAGAACTTAGTCGAAGTCGAGGTGAAAACCGAACAATAGGACGTTCGGCTTGTAGTTGGTTATTTTGGTTCGGTGACCGTCCGTTCACCTTTTTCTTTAAGTTTTGTATGACCGCTCGGTGTTGGCTTTGTAAACCGTTCGGCCAAGTGCTGTTTTTATTGTACAGTTAAGTTGTGGTTCCTGTAAGGCCGTTAGGCCACAGTTGTACTCTCTTTTAAATGTTAAAACTGACCTGTGTTATTATTAATCGTAATGATTCTATTATATGGTTTTATTACTGTATTTTTGGGATGTTACAAACAACGAGTATTTCTGATTTTTTCCAGGTCAATTACTAATTCCTTTATGCTTGTGAAAATTGGATAAAATTAGATAAGACAAAAATTATAAAATGAAAACTCATTATAAAATCATTTTTTGTAAAATTGTTTAACAGCAAGTGTTTCTGATATTTTCAATTGGGGTTTCAAAGTTTTTGTCCATTGAAAAAATCAGAAACACGGCCGTTAAACTTTGTTAGGGATTGTTTAAGATATATATACATTTTCTCTGTCATCCTATGATAGCCCCAAGTGAAAAAAATCAGAAACATTGGCTGATAAACAATCTTACAGAAAATGATTTTATAATGAGTTTTCATTTTATAATTTTTGTCTTATCTAATTTTATCCAATTTAGGAATTGGTAATTGACTTGGAAAAAATCAGAAATACTCGCTCTTAAACAATTTCTTACAAAAAAATGATTTTATAATTTTTGTCTTATCTAATTTTTCTAATTTTCACAAGCATAATGACATCAAAGGAATTGGTAATTAGCCTAAAAAAAAAATCAGAAACACTTGTTGTTAAACAATTTCTTACAAAAAATGATTTTATAATGAGTTTTCGTTTTATAATTTTTGTCATATATAATTTTATCTAATTTTCACAAGCATAATGACATCCGAAGGAATTGGTAATTGTTTTGTTGGTTTTTTTAGAGATGATGATTCAACATATGCAGATGATGAAATTAGAGATTTTAGTGAAGATGTTGAAATTGAAGATATCTTGAATGAACCTTTGCTTGAAGGTGAATATGTCAATGACTCAACTCTTTACAAAGACAAATTGTTTAAAGACAAGTCTTTCTGATTTTTTCAATTGGGGTTACCGTAGGATGACAGAGAAAAGATTGGAGTGAGAGAGATGAGAGAGAAAGGGTTAAGAGGAATGAGAGAGGTGAATAAGAGTTTTGGGGTTTCTTTTTTTTTAAGTTTTGAGAATAAAAATTATTAAAATATCCTTAACCTTAAACGTTAGAATCCATGATATATAAGGGTATTTTTGTCTACTAAAACACGATACACATTGTTAAAATGTACCAACTGATAATGACAAATGATTGTGATTCCCAATTTTGATTTTTGACAATAACTTCAGACCGACTAGATTAGGAATGATAAAAACAAAATTGTATAAGTGGATATTAAATGGATTTTCTTAATTAATATTTTGTGGATAATGGGTGTAATCATTTTTGTGGTAGTAAAATAGGTACAATAATATATGATTAGCTAGCAAGTACTTTCCTTAATTTTTTTATAATTTTTAAAATCAATATTAGTGAATTTTATTTTAGTGTTTCTTTAAATGAAGTGACCAAAATAAAATTATTACTAAAAAAATAATTATTGAATAATGGTTTAAAATTTGATTTTATATATTTCTACTTTTCTTTAGATCTATAAAATTGAAGTTATTTTCAAAAAGTTGAATTTTTAAAATTTATATTTTGATACAATTTATTTAAATTTGCATTACATTAATATTTTAGTAAGTAATTTGATTTAAATTATACTTTAAGAATAATTCTTTTAATTTTATATTTTAAAAATTTGGTTTTAAGTAATTTTATTTAAAATTAAAAATAAAAATAAAAATAAAAATAAAAATAAAATATAAAAATGTCTGCGAGTATCATGAATTCTACATATAATTATACAAAATAAATTTCATACAAAATTTAATCCTACAAATTTTAATTGTACATTTAACTGTAAAAAAATTATTCCTGTAATTTTCTTTTCTTTTTGTAACACATCCTCTTCGCATTCTCTTCCGCACAAAAGAATTTTCATCCCTTAAAAATCTACTCACAAGGAAATAAGGGAGGGTGTGATATTTTTCAAGTAGAATCACTTGATCTAGTATACAAGACTTTCGTGTTGCTTTTAATAAATAATTTTATTTGAATTATACTTTATAAATAATTTTTTTATTTAATTTATATTTTAAAGATTTGGTTTTATATATGCAGATATTCATGGATACACATATATAAAATAATATGTAGATATTTTTTCATGATATCCAATAGATATCATGAGACAATTTTTTTTAGGAAAATTAAGAATCTATGAATAAAAAAAATAACTCTAAATCATGATAAAAACAAGTAAAATGGTGATTTAAATTTAGAAGTATTGTCTAAGCCAAACAATACTTTATTTAATTTCAGTCATGAAAGCAAAACAAAAGAAAATGTTGCATAAACTGCAAAAGTAAACTATAGATTTCATAACACTTTCAAGTCACGGTTTTCAACATCAAGCCATAATTCTATTAGTAGTGAAATATTATATAAGTGATTATGTGAAAAGTAACACACCATACTTCATAGTTTCTTATCATATCAATCACTAACGTAAAAAACTCATTTAATTAAATTTAATATGTTTCGGTTTTAAAAAACTGAAATCTATCAAATTACGATGACATTTTTGAAATTACTGAGATCATTAAAACTTTGGTTGTAACAAAAATTGAAACATGTACATGTTTAGGCTTTAGTTGTCTTATAATCCATGTCTAAAAGTTCCTATTAATTTCATAATTTCACTACTATTCTTTATTTAAATTTTGGACAGAGGTTTGTTAACTCTTTAACAAATGTATCAATTCATTACAAGTGCATATCAGCACTATACAAAAACTTTAAGGTTGTTACCTACTTATTTGGTTTTTGCTATCCAGTTATGTTGCAGTGGTAGTTTTTTATTTTTCCAGTAACAGCCACGAAATTGGACCAGTTTGAGTTACTTTGTTCATGTTTTTGGTAGATTGGGAGCACATGACTTTGACTTTATTTAGTTTTGTTAAAAGTTGTACAAAAACTTTAAGGTTGCTACCCACTTAAGTCTTTGTTATCCAATTATGTTGCAGTGCTGGTTTTTTATGTGCCTTCTTGGACTTCACTGAAAATACACCAAACAAAAACCAAAGAACAAACAAAACAAAGGAAGTTACGTTTTCCACCCTCAAATTGCAATTAAAAAAACTATCTTTTCCACCCACAACTCACACATGGGAAGGGACCCTAAGAAACTTGTAAAAGTCAACCAAAAATAACTGCGAAAGAGAGAGCAAGGAGAAAACATAGCAGTGGAAGGAACAATGGTGGAATGTTAGGTCTAAAAGGAACAATGTTGAGTGAAGGGATAAGCAGCGGAAGCAACGATTGAGAAGGAGGCTTTGGAACGAAGCTCCTAACCTAGGTTTCCTAAAAACTTGAAATTGAAAATTTGGAACGAAATGCGAGCACGCCATTGGAAACGAGAAGTATCAATATTCCACGTCATCAAAGAAAAATTTTAAAATTGGATCAATCACATTTTTACACGTGGTTGTGTTAAAAAAGTTGTGTCAAAATATTATTTTCCAATCGGAAAAGATCTTTGACACCACTAAAAAACTTTTGTCCATTTCAATTTTTGTTTCTGTTTGTGTTGAATATAGGAAAAACTATGAGATTAATCTCCTCTTAAGTTGAATATACATATAAAATACTCTATTTATAATAAAAAAAATATAAATGAAACTTAACACACAAATAAGGAATAATAATAAATTAAGTAAAGATAAAAAATATAGATAAGATAAATATAATATATCTAACCATTTGAGAATTGTTTCTTCTTTGTTTCTTTTCTATTTGGCTTTTTTTGTTTGACTTATTTATTGTAGTTTTTTTATATCTCTTTGAGATTGTTTTTTTTTTCTATTTGATTCTTTATCATGTAGACCAAGTCTTTGCTTTTAATATAAAAAAGGTTGCTAGCATTTCATTATAATATAAAAAAACACTTAACAAATTATTTGACAAATGGTTTATATTCCACTAGAAGTAACATGACAAATTATGATAATGGTTAAATATGATTTTAGTCATTGAATTTTGATGCGAAATTTGTTCAAAACTTGATACATTTTGGTCTCAAACTTTAACAATGAATGAATATAGTTTTTTTAACCTAATTTTGATAAAGAAAATTTGATGTATCAAATGCGTTTTAAATTGATATTGAAATAAAAATATGTTAAAGAAATAAACAATTCAAATATTAATATAAAACATGTTTCACGTGTCAAAAAAAATTTAATGTAATGGGTAAAACAATTACATCCAATTATTTTTAAAATTTCAAAATTAAAATGTATCAAAATTTTAAATAGGAACAAATTCCATTTTCAAAAAAATATACATAACCTAATAATAAACAGAAACAATCCATTGATAGAGTGCAAAATATCTCAGCTCTTTAGGTAGGAAAAACCAGATGAATTAGGACAAAATTTCAATGAAACTATCTTATTGCAGGTATAGTAATAAATAAACTATTATTGTATCTAACAATCCTAACAAGCACAGATTGAGTATACACATAGCTATGTGCTTTGAGTTATTTTACTTTAATGACCTAGAAAACTTTTGTTAGATATATTATGATTAAAGGGGTCAATCACATTCTTGTTGGTGATGCACTACATTTAAAAATATATTTTAATGTCAGCAGGATTAGTTTTTGTTCAACTAAAAAGATATTATAGTTTAGTAAATATAATATTTTTACTTTAGCTTTTATATATACAAATAATTAATTAAAGTCGTTTGCAAACCTTTATTTTGTAATGTCTTACATTAAATTACTTATGACTATACGTAAATATCATGTTTAAGATTTTAAAATGTATCTAGTTCTTAAATGCAAGAATTATTATTTAAACAAATGTGAATTGGTTAATAATTCGACAAGTACACACAAAAACACACACACACACATATATATATATATATATATATATATATATATATATATATATATATATATATATATATATATATATATTTTGCTACTTTTAATATGATATTGTTATTTTCTTTATATATTATTCAATTGGTGGTTTCTAAATGATTGTTTTAATATTTCAAAAGCATAGATTAAATTTCTTTACTTCACTTCCGATCCTTTGTGTATGTATAATTACAACTGAGTTTATGCTTAAGCTTGTTGCCCTTATAATTTAAGAGCATGTTTGGTATCAGGGAATTTTTCCATTTCTTTATTTCTTTCCCTAATAGTTACAACAATTTGATAACATTTTCACTCTTCATTGGTTTTAAACATTTGTACCAGAAATGGTTAAACCCTCTATTAAATTTCAACGAGATTTTGGCATAGTTAGTCTTTAGTTTTAAATTACTTTAAGAACATACAGTCAATTTAATTTCCTTAATTCAATATAGTTTGCAAATGATGGTTAGATATATATCACTTTTCTCTAACAATGGCTGATTCTGTTTGGTTCTGTAATACTTTTTATGCGTAGATAATACTCGATAAATGTAATTAGAATGCATTTTCTTACTTAATTTGATCTTCTCCCAACGATGAAAAATAATGTATACACAATGGGATTTCCCGCCTTTTATAAGTGGCTAATGTTGTTAGACTCAACTTTTAGTTTTAGACCGTTCGATCTTTTTATGTCCGTTCGATCTTATTATGTGTGACCGTTCGAGCTTTAGTTAGTGTTTGGTTTCTGTTGGCCTCCTACTGTTAATAATCTTTCGGTCAGTATATTGTGTTGATTACAATTGTTTTGACTGACTATATATTATAGTCTGTTTTTGTGGTTTTAATTCTATTCGAAATCTCAAAGTATTTTTTAACACATCATTCTCTCTTTTACTCTCTTATTCTTTCTTCTTTACATTTGGGTTTTCTGTTCTCCGACCCAACACCTAAGGATCTTGACTAGATCAACTGCACTTTTGCACTTTTGCACTTTTGTAACAGGCTACTCCATGTTAAACATTAAGCATTAGTTGTAAAATGGTATATTTCAAATATAAAATTCATCATGTCCATTATTAGAATTGTTTGATAAGAAGTTTCTAAACGTGGTTCTGTTTTGTACTTTCAAGTTTATAACATTATGCTTATTATGTGTTGTGTTTAAGTAACAAAACATACTAATCGCATTATTAGGCCTTAACTTTTACCATTTAGTTGCAATATATGATTGTAGTTTGGGTGCATTTGCAATTTTTCTTGTCAGTAAAGTTATACTTAAACAATAACATTTTCTTCAGTAAAATTTAAGCTACATCTGTAGCATGGTGGAAATAATTTCGGATTGTTCATTTGAGTTGCAAACTACTATCCACGTGGAGAAAAATCAGTTATCATATTTGAATCGATGACGAACAATGCTCGAATATCTAAACTAAATTGGTTAGATAAAAGAAATATACATATACATAAAAGTTTAATAAGACTTTAATCATAAATATTTAATTATTTATAATAAAATTCAAACTAATACAAACATTACAAATATAGAAAATCAAACATAGAAAATCAAACCTAATGTTTATTATCTTCTATTGTTTATTTTATATATTACTCATAACATAAGGTGCAAGATAATAATAAATATTATATTCTAATTAATATTATATTATTATAATTTATTGAATTTATTGCTAAGATTAATCTCAGGGTTTTTTTGCAAGTTTTTTCAACCATTTTCCCATCTCTTTCCACTCCCTCATGGCATAATCATAATCACGCTCATGAAGAAACTGGACAACACGGCTCATATGACTCTCTATCATGCTAATGTATTCTTGATTCACCCTTTCTTCACTTGTGACCTTTGCATCCTCATTTTTTGATTCCATAGTTAATCACTTTGTTTTAATCAAGTGTTTCTCTTTTTCTAATTTTGATTTTAAATTTGAATATAAAAATAAGATAGTCATATTATTTGCATTGACAAAGTGAAATTGCATGACAAAATCATATTATTTTTATGATTGACAAAGTTGAAGTAGTTAAAAATTTAAATATTCATGTTCTAACAATATTGAAATATTATTATTAAAGTTATTTATTTTATTATTAATTATTAATCTAGAATATAATTTGATAAACATAATTATGAATATTATTTATAGATATATATAAATAAAATGTTTATGAAATTTTTAAAAGGGATATATATATATATATATATATATATATATATATATAAATTGATAAAAAAGAAGATAAGAATTCCTAATAAAATTATATGTATGATAAAAAAATGTAAAAAGAAAAATACATAAAAAAAGTTATCTAAACAAATTCATATTATACAAATTACAAAATATAAACCAATATTTTTAAGACAACTGGAAATTACTCATTTGTAAATTTTATAAGAAAACAGATAAGTTATGTATCCCATTGTAACATCCCAATAAATAGTAATTACCATTAATCAGAAATAATCACATTTACAGAATTTACAGTGCAGTCTTTACATATAAACAAAAGCTGTACTCCAAATAAACAGCACGTACATAAATTTCAGAGTTCAAGTTCACCTAAATTTACAAAACCAGCTCTGATTTAAACAGTTTCTGCAAAACTATATACAGGACTTCCAAATACAGACAGAAAGTCTAACCATGCTACGGAACTAATAAATACTGCTCCGATTTAACTTCAACCTCTACCAAGTTGGCATCCTCCAAATTTCTTCTTCCAGCATTGATTCCAAGGGTGCCTCACCATCTGCTCACATCACAAAGGATGATCATTGCATTGACAAGACGGACATACAGAAACAGCAGACAACACAAGGAACAGTGCAAGGGTAAGCTTAGGTAATTTAATTCAACTCAATCAACATAAGTTAACATATAAAATCAGTCATACAATTCATACAATATTAAAAACATATCCACGCATACAGTGACTCATCCAAATTCTCATATAAGATGTCCGGACTGTATGATCCATGTATCTACAGGCGTTCTTGCACCCGGGTGATTAGTAACTGGGATACCCTCAACAGCTGCCACCCGAGGTGAACCCTTATAGCCCAAGTACTATAAGGACTAGTGCCTCCTGCCATTCCCACGCATGAACTACTCTCCTCTACATGAGGATGAGCAACGGAATATCAGGATGAAACAGCATCAGTAGACTTAATCATGGTCATACTACACTACTTCTCATATTCACATCATGGAGGACGTTCCTCCTTGGAAGCTCATTCACAATCCAAATCTCATAATTCCATTCAAATCACCATTTGTCATATTCACATTCTCTTATTCAGATTCGCATTCTGTATTCCACTCTCTTAATTTAATACAAGTACTCTTTAATAGATCAACAACGACTGTATTACAGTGCACTGTAGTCTCGTTTCTGAACAAAAGAAACGAATCTGTTATCCATTTACGTGAGTTAAGAAACACTTAAGAATTTATTGAGATTGAATCAAAAAGATCTGAATACTTACTGAATAATTCTAAGTATAATACTGGAGATTGAATAAAAAGGATAAGTATAATTTAGATATATTTCAATAGATAACCAGACTACGAAAAAATTCAGATTGAACACTGTATAAAAAAAAACCGAACGTTAAATAAGAATTTGAACGAACACCATATACGTTCGCTCACGAGTCCAGGATAGGACGAGCGTTCAGTTATAAAAACCGAACACTGCTTAGCGAACGCCAGTCAATGACCAGCATCAAATAAAACTAACGCGAAATGGAAATGAACGCGATGGGAACGAACGTCAGTATCAGACCGAACGCTACTAGAACGAACGCTCAATCTAAGATCGAGAGTTCCTTTGGGCGAACGCTCAATATAATACTAAGCGCCACTTATGACGAACGCTGGTGAACAAAACCGAGCCAGTATATTACCCTTCAATTTAATTTTAAATGGTTGGACACCTAAGTTGAGCCGAACGCTCAAACCTAACTCTTGACACAAATAACGCTCGTTCTCGATCCAATCCTCTCCAAATGAAAGAATTCTTACTCTAAGTTATTGTCCAGTGAAACCGAACGGTATAAGACCGTTCGATGACGAGCGTACACCATCAATCAGAGAAGACCAGACTTTCCAGATTTTCAAAACACGAGAATTTCACAGTTTTACATACGATTCATACTTAGAATTTATCTTTAACATAACTCTCATGCATTCCAAAATTCCTATTATCATCCATAAATACAGAGTCTTCCATCTTCCAGTTTCAAACATATCACTTCCAAATTCTACATACTTCAATAATATCCCAAATCATACAGCACATTTTCTGCTAAAATTCAACATTTTTCAACATCTGATCAATCCCGAATTAATCATTTTCCAGTGCAGACATACAGCATTAATATACAGTTTCAACATTAACATTCATACACAACCAGTGCAACATACTCATACATGCATACTTAAAATTCATATATTTCATACAATTCACATCCAGTGCACTTCATTACTGTCATTAACATTAAAACAACATTAAATTAAATTACTAAGCTTCCCTTACCTGGATAGCAGTGTACGCCCTAAAATATGACTTCCACACGTTCACAACACAGCTCTTTCTATACGCCACAGCCACTTAAGTTCCTTCTACTAAATCTAACCCTTATCTAAACACCAAAATCAGAGATTGCTCAGAAACAGTTCATGCATGAACGAGGACACGTTTAGAATGAACCCTAATAGAAGAACTACTAGAGGAAGGAACTTACCAGCTTAGAATCAATTTCTGTTCGATCCAAAAGGAGATCACAGCAGTAACGAACCACTCCTACGTGCTGCAAACCGGGATTCGGAGAAGGGATGTGAGTTACAGTAGAGAAGCTCACTGGTTTTAGAGAGAAGTTGGAGAAGACGAAGGGGTGAGCTTCGTGAGGAAGAAGGTGAGTGGCGAGAGTGAGAGGAAGAATGTTTTCAGAGAAGTCATTTTCTCCCCCCCACGTCAAACGGCCAGGCACACACTTACTGCCACCTATTTCCCACTACATATTCCTAAGGTTCAAGATGACACATGGCAGACTTGCATGCGATGCAAAGTGGGTTTTTAATTTCCCTGAGCAGTGACGTGGCGTGTATTAATGGTGATTGTGTCAGGGATTTGCAGTGCTGATTTTCTAGGGTCTCACATTCTCCCTAACTACAAAAATTTTCGTCCTCGAAAATTTAGAACTTACACATAAATAAGTGTGGGTACAAATCCCTCATTGCACTCCCACTTCCCAAGTGAGGTCACCAGTCTTAGCATCCCACACTATCTTCACTAACAAACGTCCTTCCCTTTGTGTAGCTTTGTGCGAACGTGCTGTAACTCCAGCGTTCGGTCTGGACGTAACTGGATGTCCTCCAACTCCAACACATGAGATTAGCTTTGTACTTCCGGAGTTGGGAAACGTGGAAGGCTGGATGAAGATTTGATAGTTGAGGAGGCAAGGCTAGTTCATACACCACTGGTCCGATCTTCCTCAAAATCTGATACGATCCTATGAATTCGAGAGATAGCTTCTTTGGACGAACGATTTGGTCTACTCCAGTGATCAGGTTGAGTCTAAGAAATACATGATCTCCTGCAGCGAATTCAAAAGGTTTCTTCTTCTATCCGCATAGGACTTCTGCCTGTAAGGAACGTCTTCAGCTTCTTGAATAAACTTCACTTTCCGGTAGTTTTGCTGGATGAGCTCATGCCAGTTTTAGCACATTCTCTCCTTCCTGGAACCCACAAAGTGGTGTGCGGCACTTACGTCTCGAAAATTTAGGGATTCTAAAAGGGATACAGAAATACTTGTCTTTGCTTGTAAACTTCAACTTCTCTCGTAATGTAGCTCATCTTCTCGTTCCAGAACACTCTACCCTACTGATGGATTTTTCTTGAAACACTGGTTGGTGGTATCTCTCAGCGTACTGGTTGGATCTATACAAATTGGTCACCTAAATGAACCATTTCTACTTCTAGCACATTAGACGAGTCTCCTTATACTTCTAGGTGTGTGCGTGAAATGAAAATGATATGACTACTTAATTGAGAAGGCACTGGTATCTTCATAAGCTATCGTCCAATTCGGTCTACATCCCAGACCTTCTGCAGCTCCTGGATGCCCATCATGCGTAAGCAATCTATGTCTGGATTCATTGTAGAACGATGTCGGTAAGATCTAATAGAGGGAAATTACCCGAGGAAACTTGACAAATAGGACTAGAATAGATTTATATAAGTGTAAAGGGCGAAGAAGTAAGGGGGGGGGGGGGGGCGGGGGGGGGGGGGGGGGGAAGTGGGGGGGGGGGGGGGGTGATGGGGGGGGGTGGGGAGGAATAAAAAAAAAAAAAAAAAACTAACAAAAAAAAAACAAAAAAAAAATAAAAAAAAAAAAAAAAAAACAAAAAGAAATGAAAAAAATAAACAAAATACAAAAAAAAAACAATTGTTCAAAAAAAAAAAAATGTTTGTGAGGCGGTGGGTTGTGTGTGACCAAAAAAAAAAACAAGACAAAAAAAAACAAAAAAAACATAAACAAAAAAAAAAAAAAAAAAAAATAAACAACAAAAAACAACAATAAAAAAAAAAAAAAAACCAAAAAAAAAAAAACAAAATAACCAACAAAAAAAAACAACGAACAAAAGTTCCATTGGACAAAAGACAAAAATGTTATGAAAAAAATACAAAAAGAAACTCAAAATAAAAAAGGAACCAAAGATAGGAAAAAATACATATTAAGATTACATATATTAGAGGTAAAGATACAAAAGCAACATAGAAAAAAAAAAGGTGGGGGGGGGGGGGGGGGGGGGGGGGGGGGGATTACTCTGCAATATCCCTGAATAAATTGGGCTATTGAAAAACCAAGTAACAATGTATATATATTATTTATGTTAATATGATATAGATATATATATTATATATATATATATATATATAGCAATTCCAATTAAAAGGGTATAAATGGCGAACGTTAAAGAACGAATGAAACCGAGCAGTCAAAGGGGACTCGAACGTTCGTTCGTAGCCGAACGCTAAAATGTTTGGGCCACAATGATCAAACGAAACCAAAAGATTAATCACAAGAACAAAATGAATAAATTACAAGTTTATCCTAACTGACGGTTACTGTTTGAAGAATTTAGTATAGGTCGAGTGATTGAAAGAGAGTATCAAATGTATCAGGTTTAGGCAGAGAACTGATTTTCTTGATCATTTGGAGAACGAGACTTCATCTGACCCCTAATTGATTCAAAGCAGACGTTCATACAAGTATGCGAACGTTAGAATCGATCCACTCGTCGAGCCATTCCTTCAGAATGATAACTGAGCAAATCTTCAACCGGATGCTCAACTTACTCTTCAATGATTGCACGGAACCTAGAGATGAACTGAAAATGTCTAACAGAATTGCTACCAGTTTGGATTCTCAGAAATCAATCTACTTACCTACTGTGGAGTTAAACCCATCATTATGGTAGCTCTCACGATGATCATAAAGCAAAATTTCTTGGTCAGCCTATCCTTAGTAATTCTAATAGTACCTCTATCTTATGACCGATCTATAAAGGTAATTGTCTTAAGTTCTAGGTAACCCTATCCTGTTGTCGTTGTGATCTCCAAAGTTCCACCTTTACATTTTGACATGTTATTTTATAACACGTAAACTTAGCTACTCCTGCTCATAAACCCATCTACTAAGTTGATCGTGATGACCTTGCAAAAATCCATCTCCCAATCCATTATAAAGGACCAAATTCTCTTAGCTGAATTTTCAAGACACCGCTCATTCGTACTTAAAATCTGCTCATCATTCACTCTCGATCGGTTCTACCGAACGCTCACTTTATACTTCCAACCGATGCTCCTAATAACGTTCGTATCATCACCTATAATGTTAAGTGTCTGAATCTCTGAACTAATCCAACTCTCGGTTTGTCACTGCTTACACGTTCTAGTATTGGCACTTTGCTCATCCAGTACTTCACCCTTCGAACAATTCTGCACACAACTCTTTTCATCCTTAACACTCCTAGCAATGCTCTCAAATGCTTCATTCTGATTCATCCTTGTTGTATACTAGTAAAACGTGCGTACTACATAACGAAACGTTCCACTCACTTAACTGATCCTTGGGTTTCATCCACTCTACAAAAGCTACTTTGTAAAAAGTTACTGATGTAAATCTAACACCTAGCATAGAGTGTGAAAGAGACTCAAATTTCTGCTGACTAAATGGCCGTGAAGCCGCATCAGGAAGACTCACCATCAATCATTTATCACTGTTCAGTTACCTTATTGCTACTGACCGGTCTAATTTAAAAGAAACCGAACGGTCGGTACACCATTCTCGTGAAGTATTCTCCTAAGTTAGTCAATTCTAGAAAATTACACTCTCACTAAATACGCATCTATCTCACAGTGGATATTAAACTAATCCAATAAAAATTCATTATCAGACCGAACCGCTTCCTTTTCACAATAATTAAAACAGTGTGCAATAGGGCAGTTCATATCGCAAGAAGAACAGGTGATGATCGTACCTGAGTCGTTGCTCAGCGTCCGTGAAAGACATATACTCATCCCACTTGTGTTCGACTACCTCTCCTGGTTGACCTCTTCCAACATTTGGTGACCCCAATCCTGCTCGTTTCTCATGCTGCACTCGTTCTTGACATGTCCACTTCCCCCACATTGAAGGCAATATTTTGATTCCACCAGTTGAGGACACGATGATCGGAAGTGTGGTCCTCCACACTTAAAGCATTTTATGTTCCTTTGTCGTTCTGGACCGACCGGTATTCATCAAGGATTGTGACTGAGGCTCACCAAAAGTAGATGGTAATACTGGATGAGGGTAAAGCGTCCTCCTGGGGTTAGTGTTATTCCTAGTGATTTCTATGATCTCCATCAACTGTCTTTGAGTAGTTCAGAGTGTGCCCTCGCAGCCTCCAAACTCTGCAAGGCGACCGTGTTTTGCTGTATCAAAGCAGCGTTCTGTTGTTGAAGCGCCTCTATTTCGGATTCCAGTAGTCTGATGTGACCAGACGCATCACTCTCGGCAGGCTGAGTAGGGGATCTTGGTGCCATTTGTTCCCTCTGATAAGCAGAGAAAATAATCGTTAATTAACTTTGGACGGTTTGTACACTCATCAAATGAATGTTGAGTACACAGCACAAACATAGTGCGCTCATAACCTACATTGTCCTTAAGGAACAAAACTGCTCTGATACCAATAAATGTAACATCCCAATAAATAGTAATTACATTAATCAGAAATAATCACATTTACAGAATTACAGTGCAGTCTTTACATATACAACAGCTGCCTCCAAAATAAACAGCACGTACATTAAATTTACAGAGTTCAGAGTTCACCTAAAATTACAAAACCAGCTCTGATTTAAACAGTTCTGCAAAACTATATACAGAACTTCCAAAATACAGCACAGAAAGTCTAACACTGCTACGGAACTAATAACTACTGCTCCGATTTAACTTCAACCTCTACAAGTTGGCATCCTCCAAATTTTCTTCTTCCAGCATGATTCCAAGGGTGCCTCACCATCTGCTCACATCCACAACGGATGATCATTGCATTGACAAGACGGACATACAGGAAACAGCAGACAAACACAAGGAACAGTGCAAGGGTAAGCTTAGGTAATTAATTAACTCAATCAACATAATTTAACATATAAAATCAGTCATACAAATTATACAATATAAAACATATCCAACGCATACAGTGACTCATCCATCCCTAAATTCATAAAAAGACTGTCCGGACTGTATGATCCATGTATCTACAGGCGTTCTTGCACCCGGGTGATGTAGTAACTGGGATACCTCAACAGCTGCCACCCGAGGGTTAACCCTTATCAGCCCAAGTACTATAAGGACGTGCCTCCTGCCATTCCCACGCTTGAACTATCTCCTCTACATGAGGATGAGCAATCACGGAATATCAGGATGAACAGCCATAGTACGTAATCATGGTCATACTACACTACTTCTCATATTCACATCATGGAGACGTTTCCTCCTTGGAACGCTCATTCACAATCCAAATCTCATAATTCCATTCAAATCACCATTTTGTACATATTCACAATTCTCTTATTCAGATTCGCATTCTGTATTCCACTCTCTTAATTTAAATACAAGTTACTCTTTAATAGATCACAACGACTGTATTACAGTGCACTGTAGTCTCGTTTCTGAACAAAAGAAACGAATCTGTATCCATTTACGTGAGTTAAGAACACTTAAGAATTTATTTGAGATTGAATCAAAAAGATCTGAATAATACTTAGAATAATTCTAAGTATAATACTGGAGATTGAATAAAAAGGATAAGTATAATTTAGATTATTTCAATAGATAACCAGAATACGAAAGAAATTCAGATATGAACACTGTCATAAAAAAACCGAACGTTAAATAAGAATTTGAACGAACACCATATACGTTCACTCACGAGTCCCGGATGGGACGAGCGTTCAGTTATAAACCGAAACACTGCTTAGGACGAACGCCAGTCAATGACCGAGCATCAAATAAAACTAACGCGCATGGAAATGAAACGCGCATGGGAACGGAACGTTCAGTATCAGACCGAACGCTAATTAGAACGAACGCCAATCTAAGATCGAGAGTTCCTTTGGGCGAACGCTCAATATAATACTACAGCGCCACTTATGACGAACGCTGGTGAACAAAAACACGAGCGTTACTATACCCTTCAATTTAATTTTTAAGGGTTGGACACGCAAGTTGAGCCGAACGACTCAACCTAACTCTTGACACACAAATAACGCTCGTTCGTCGATCCGAATCCTCTCCAAATGAAAGAATCTTACTCTAAGTATGTGCAGGAAAACCGAACGGTATAAGGGACCAGTTGAGACGAGCGTTACACCATCAATCAGGAGAAGACCAGACTTCCAGATTTTCCCCCCCCCAACACGAGAATTTCACACAGTTTGTACATACGATTCATAAACTTAGAGAATTTAATCTTTAACATAACTCTCAGCATTCCAAAATTCCTTATTATCAATCCATAAATACAGAGTCTTCCATCTTCCAGTTCAAACATATCATTCCAATTCTACATAAGCTTCAAGTAAATCCCAAATCATACAGCACATTTTCTGCATAAAATTCAACATCTTTTTCAACATTGATCAATCGAATTAATCATTTGCCCAGTGCAGAATTAACCAGCATTTAATTTACAGTTTTCAAACATTAACATTCATACAAACCAGTGCCACATACTCATTACATGCATACTTAAAATTCATAGATTTCATTCAATTCAACATCCAGGTGCATTCATACTGTCAGTTAACATTAAAAACAGCTTAAATTAAATACTAAGCTTCCCTTACCTGGTAGTGTCCAGTGTTACGGCCCTAAAATATGACTTCCACACGTTCAACTACGCTCTTTCTATAAGCCCACAGCCACTTAAGTTAATTCTACGAAATCTAACCCTTTATCTAAACACCAAAAATCAGAGATTGCTCAGAAACAGTTCATGCATGAACTGAGGACACGGTTTAGAATGAACCCTAATAGACGAACTACTAGAGGAAGGAACTTACCAGCTTAGAATCAATTTCTGTTCGATCCAAAAGGAAGATCACAGCAGTACGAACACTCCTACGGTGCTGCAACCGGGATCGGAGAAGGGATGTGAGTTTTACAGTAGAGAGAAGCTCACTGGTTTTAGAGAGAAGTTGGAGAAGACGAAGGGGTGAGCTTCGTGAGGAAGAAGGTGAGTGGCGAGAGTGAGAGGAAGTGTTTTCAGAGAAGTCATTTTCTCCCCCCCACGTCAAACGGCCAGGCACTCACTTACTGCCACCTATTTCCCACTACAGATTTCCTAAGGTTCTAAGATGACACATGGCAGACTTGCATGCGATGCAAAGTGGGTTTTTAATTTCCCTGAGCAGTGACGTGGCGTGTATTAATGGTGATGTGTCAGGGATTTGCAGTGCTGATTTTCTAGGGTCTCACACCCATTGTTATAGATAATTATAATTATATGCTCAATTTCATTTTTATTTGTCTTTGTTAAGGTGCTGCCCCTTATTTTGTTTACTTACTTTTTATTATTGAAACAAAAATTATATTAGGCACATAGTGATTTAAAATTTTTATCACTAGTAATTAATATTTAAATTTAACTGAGTATATGGTTAATGAGCATGAGAGTCAGGGATAAATCTACTTGTTGTACTTAGTAAATTGTAAGTTTATTTGCAGATAAATGCTTCATTTTATCTTGTGTGCAAAAGAAGGGTTGTTCGGGAATTGACTCTTCCTTATGTGAGGGTGATGGTATTTTCTTTGTCCTTATGTGACAGGATTATATGTTCTTTAGTTGGATTGCGGGACTACTCAAGCAAATATATAGAGGAGGTTACAAATTGGTCTGTAGGAGCGGCTACAGGCGGGTGAGGTAGGGTATAGTGAGAATGACTTTTTCCACTATGGGTGTTCATGGTACGAGATGCTGATGGTGTTGCTCATGACTGAATTGTCATGATGGTAGTGTATCTATGATGGTGGTATTGGAGATGCTCAAGGTGATGCTCAAGGTGATGCTATGTTGATAGTGGTGTTACTATAATGGCTATAGTAAGTAGTTAGCATATAAGTGTTAATGAGTGGATAGATTAAGAGTCCATGTATGAGATGTTAGAGATGACATCAATGATTAAAGATCAAGGATCGAAAATTGTGTGTGTGTATATATATATATATATATATATATAGTGTTGATATCTTATTATTATGATTGTTTTATCTATAACTTACCCCATACGTTCGTTGGTAAATATGTCAATAAAAGTGGTGAAAATTTTCTTGTCAAATCTAACAAAAAGTGTATTATAAATTAAATAGATATGGGTGAGAATAGAATAGAAGAGAAAAAGAAAGAAAGAAATACAAATAGAAGAAAAAGCCAATTATTGTAGACCCAATAGAGGAGGAGAAAGAAAAAGAAAAAAAAAATCGTCGCTAATTACTAACACATATTTACTGATGGATAACTATTGATAGGTTTATTTCTTTAGTAATTATTAATGGATGATTATCCATTGTTTTTCAACCGTCAATAAATGTCAACAAATTAAAAAATCCATTAATAAAATTTACAAACCAACATTTTATCAACATATTGTCAGTCACATTAAGTCATTAGTAAGTTTGTTTTACCAATGATTTTTTTTTAATTATTAAATCTAATTTTCTTATTGTACAACTTTATCATCTCAACTATATCTTTTAATGGATGTAAACTATTAAATATACTCGCGCGTATATTAAATATCTCGGACATGAAAACAAAGAAAGATTCAATAATCAACATAATTAACCCAAAAAAGCTTGCTAAGATATATTCCAATATCTTTAAAAGGAAAAAAAATTCCTATCTCCCTCTCAAAACCATATTTTTTCTACTCCGTAACTTACTAGTTATGATTGGCGAAAAAAGTCTCTTTCATCTAGTTTTTAGTGTCTTAAATATATCAAGAACATCTATGTGCCTCTTGAAATGACAAACGTTTAATATAGAACATGACGAGGGTTACTTCCTACATCATCACACATTGTTTCCTGCATCACTATATTTTTTTTAAATTTCAAAATTATTCTTTATATTTTAAAATATCCTATCCCTCCTCTTTTTTTTTTGAACGGATGTCGACATTTGTTGAAGAAAAAATTCTTCAACGGATGTCCCACATCCGTTTAGTTTTTTTTTAAGTTTTTAGTTTTTTAAGTTTTTAAATTAATATATAAATATTATTTAATTTTTTTTTAAATTATTACTTAATTATTTATAAATTAATTTTATTTTATTTAATAAAATAATTATTATTAATTTAATTTGGTTTAATCCTTTTCGACATCCCTATTTATGGACGAGCGTTCGTTCTCTGGTGGACGAGCGTTCGTTTGCTGGTGGACGAGCGTTCGTTCGCTGGTGGACGAGCGTTCGTTCGTCATCTCAGCATCCACTCATCAATTTTTTTAACGCCGTCCAGCCAACTTAACGGAAAGGACTCAATTGATATCAATTTTCAAAATTAAGGACCATTTTGATACACTTTAAAAAACGAGGACCCAATTAAGACATTCGTACATAAATAGGGATGTCGAAAAGGATTAAACCATTTAATTTATATATTATTATTTTAAATAATAATTAAAATACTTTTTAAAAGTTTATTAAAACGGATACGGATGTGGTAACCTCCGTGAAGTTTTTTTCTTTTTAAAGTTTTTAGTTTTTTATTTTATTATATTTTAAATTAATATATAAATATTATTTAATTTTTTTTAAATTATTATTTAATTAATTATAAATTAATTTTATTTTATTTAATAAAATAATTATTATTAATTTAATTTATGTATTATTATTTAAATAATAAAATAGTTTTTAAAAATTTATTAAAACGGATTGGCAACATCATGAAGTTTTTTCTTTTTAAATTTTTAGTTTTTAATTTATTATATTTTAAATTAGTATATAAATATTATTTAATTAATTTAAAATTATTACTTATTTTTTTATGAATTAATTTTATTTTATTTAATAAAATAATTATTATTAATTTATTTTATATATTATTATTTAAATAATAATCAAAATAGTTTTAAAAATTTTATTAAAACGGATGTGGCAATCTGTTAACGGATGTCGTCACATCCGTTGAAGATTTTTTTCTTTTTAAATAAAATAAATAAATCAAAATATAAAATATATGAACGGACGGATGTCAACATTCGTTGAAAGTGAAACAGATGTTGACATCCATTTTAGAGAAGAACAAAATTGGTATGAAATGATACAGAAAACATTTGGTGGTAGTGGAGGGAGCAATTGCCGAACATGATGGGTGTTGCTCCCTCCACCACCACACCTTTCTCCCTCCACCTCCCATTTACTATTTTGCCCCTAATTAATTTTTTTTTAGGGTTATTTTTTAATTTTAGTCATTCACAACCTATTCCACTAATAACTTATTTCAGTCCTTCATATATGAGCAAAATATTTTTCTTTTATTTTAACATTATATTTCTTCCTCTCTTTCTTTTGTCGGTGAGATACTACAAGTGGTAAAGGTTGATGGTGGTGGAAAGAGTTATCAAGCAGTCTCCCTCTCGTGGTGCAGTGTCGCTCTCGTAGCAGTCTCCCTCTCGTGGTGTAGTGTCGCTCTCGTAGTGCAATGTGTGGAGTGGTGCAGTGCATGTGTTACTTCCTCAAGATGCGTATTCGAATAAACCTTCAAACAAAACCCTAAAATAAAAAACGTAACCTTTAAACAGAGGTGACATCCTTCAACGGATGTCAACATCCTTCAACGGATGTCAACATCCGTTTAAGGAAAAACGGATGTCAACATCCGTTTAAGGAAAAAACGGATGTCAACACTGTTGGACGGACTCTATCATATCCTATACTATCAGGCCGAACTCTAAAACCGAGTACCATATTAAATTGCACACTATTTGGCCGAACGTCATGAGATTAAGTACTTAGGCCGAACGCTAAACAATTGAACACCATACTGAATTCATCACTGTTTGGACGAGCGCTCAAAGATCAAACATCATGAAGACCGAACGTTGCCTAAGGCGTGTACTACAAACGTCATCAAGAACGACCGTTCCATATGAACGATCACCAACCAGAAAACATCACCAAGATTGGACGTTCACTATGGACGATCACTAATTGCAAACACTAACACGACCGAACGTTCACTAACACATAATATGACTGAACACATTAGATTGAAGACTGAGATTATCGGATCAAGATCGAACGCTAAAAATCACTGATACACCAAGGCCGAGCGTTTACAATCTAAACCTCAGAATACCTGATCCAGGTCGAACGC
>NW_025907883.1:5351-43751 GCF_018835915.1 Vigna umbellata
AAAAGATGAAAAGATGAAAAGATGAAAAGATGAAAAGATGAAAAGATGAAAAGATGAAAAGATGAAAAGATGAAAAGATGAAAAGATGAAAAGATGAAAAGATAAAAAGATAAAAAGATAAAAAGATAAAAAGATAAAAAGATAAAAAGAAAAGATAAAGTCTAATCGGTTAAGAATCACACAAATAGAATAGTTATACCACGAGTCCCCGGCAACGGCGCTAAAAACTTGTTAACACTTCGGCAAGTATACCGAATCGTATCAAGTAATAATAAATGGTAAGACCAAGTATCATTTCCCAAGAGACTCACGGCACTAAACAATTATGTGATTACTCAACTAATTAAGACTCTAAAGAACAAATTTTGGGGGTTTTGAATGCAAATGCAATAAAAATAAACATGAATGAAAATTTCATCAGTTGAGGCTAAACACAAGGGTGGATGGATGATATTGAAAAACCCTAACAATTAATGAAGTAAAACATTTATAATATAATCAATTCCATACATGAGAGTTTAAGAGGTTACATCTTTCCCAACAACAAATAACGTTTAGTTCCCCATTATCATGGAGAAACTATATGAACAATGGAATGAAAGAATGAAAGAGATAGAAAAACCCTAGAAAGAGAAGAGGAGACTCCTGCATCCCCAAATCTACCCCCAAGGGGTGAAAAGTGTGTTTCTGTGCTCAAGCCATCAAAAGACACAATCCCTAGGACGTGCAAGTCCTTAAATAGAACTAAAAAATAGCAGAAAACAGGTCCAAACCCATGAAACTGGCGCTCAGCGCCCAAAAGGCCGCTCAGCGGTAACTGCGGCACTAAACTGGCGCTCAGCCCAGACTGGCGCTCAATGCTACTTTTTTGCACTCTTGTTGACTTTTCTGCACTCTGGTTGATTGTTCTGCATTCTAGTTGACTTTTCTGAATTCCAACCATTCGGTACTTTAACTCTTCTTTCAAATCATTCCAATAGCCTACAAAATCAAGGGAATCTAGCACAAAACCATTAAATTCACATTCAACTCTCTTATTCACAAAACTAAAGCAAAAACATGAGTTAAAGCAAGTTTCTAAGTCAGAAAGGGTGTTTTTAATATCAAATTTAAGTATAAAAATAACGATTTTTCAACCGTTATCAACACCCAACTGATTCACCACAATGGAAGAAGATTGATGAAACATTTCCAGAATTTGGTGCAGATCCAAGACACTTAAGACTTGCACTTGCAACTGATGGTATGAATCCTTATGGGAACTTAAGTAGCAAACACAGTTCATAACCAGTTATGTTGATGATATAAAATCTTTCTCCATTGTTGTGCATGAAGAGAAAATATGTGATGTGCTCCATGATGATATCGGGTCGTAGACAACCTGGAAATGACATTGATGTTTACTTCAAACCTTTAATTGATGATTTGAAAATGTTGTGGGAAGAAGGGGTCAAAGTGTTCGATTCTAATGTTCAAGAAACTTTTCGTTTGTGTGCAATGTTGTTTTGTACTATAAATGATTTCCCAGCATATGAAAACTTAAGCGGTTATAGTGTAAAAGGTCATTTTGCATGTCCCATTTGTGAAGAAAACACTAGTTACCTTCAGCTGAAGCATGGTCAAAAGACAGTATATACAAGACATCGAAAATTCCTTCCTTGTAATCACCCTTATCGTAGATTGAAAAAAGCATTTAATGGATGTGCTAAGGATGAGGTTGTGTGCAGACCCCGCAATGGTGAAGAAGTGTACAACGAAGTCAAAAACATTGACATTGTCTTCGAAAAACATCATAAAAGTACCTTTGCGAAAAACATTTGGAAGAAACTATCAATATTTTTTAATCTTTCGTAGTGGTGTAAACTTGATGTTAGACATTGTATAGATGTCATGCACTGGAAAAAAATGTTTGTGACAGTGTCATCGGAACTTTATTAAACGTGAAAGGGAAGACAAAAGACGGAATAAAAGCACGACAATATTTGGCTAACATAGGAATCCGTTATGAGTTACATCCACAGTCAATTGGAAGACGCACCTATCTTCCCCTAGCATGTCACACTCTTTCTAAAAAAGAAAAACAAAGTTTTTGTAACTCTTTAAGAAGTGTGAAGGTTCCACAAGGTTATTCTTCAAATATTAGTAAGCTTGTTGCTATACAAGAGTTAAAGTTAGTTGGTTTAAAGTCTCACAATTGTCATGTATTGATGCAACAATTGTTACCAGTTGTTATTCGAGGCATATTACCTGCTTTTGTTAGAGGTATTCTGACATGTCGTAGTTTGTTCTTTAATGTCATTGGCAAGAAAGTTGTTAACCCTAGAGGTTTAGATCAATTGGAAAATGGAGGAATAAGAATACTGTGTGAATTGGAGATGTATTTTCCACCTTTTTTTGATATCATGGTTCATTTGATTATTCATCTAGTAAGAGAAATTCGAATATGTGGACCGGTTTTCTTAAGGTGGATGTACCCTATTGAAAGATACATGAAGATCTTAAAGGGATAAATCAGTGGTTTTGGAGGGAAAAAAAATGCACGACTATGATGATGAAGATTCTCTTGATATACTTGAGACAACATCTGTTGCATCAAGACCCATTGAAGACAAGGTCGATGACGTAGCCGATGACATCCACGTAATTCGTAGTGATCACAATGAATGGACCTGGGAGAAAACAATATCTTAATAGGTTGTGATATTTTTTTTAGTGACTTTAAATGTTGTCTTATTCGTCATATTTGATGTAGTACTAACCTTGTATATATTTTGAAGGTATGTCGACCTCAGGATCAGGACGTCGTCGATCTGTCACACAATTGCCAGAAGTGACATCCCAACGCGTTGATGGACAAAGGAGACATGTTGACATTGACCCCAGATCAGGTGTGCCATCAAGGCCAAATGCTGATAGGTTTAGGAATTATCTGGGTGTGTTAGCAAAAACCCATGTGTCTATCCTTCTTAATTCTTTGGAGGACGTCCCAAAGGTCGACAAGAACCTTTTATGGCTAGATATTCAGGTATGTATACTTAAAAGAAATTTGATATACTTTTTTCTCTTATAGGTTTATGTCATTAACATGTTCTTTATTTTAAACAGCAAAATTATGAAATTCCAAACACTACTCAGCTTAGAAAGAAAGTGTTGTCCCATGTAGCGACCAGATGGAGGGATTTCACTGACACGTGTATATGTCTTTGGAGGCAGACAACATGAGAGTCCATGGGAACACTACAATTTCACACAGGAGGAGTGGATGCAGTTTCATGCATCTAGAGAGTCTGTCAACTGGCAGGTTTGTCTCTTAACATCTACAAAGTCTACTGTTAATGCAATTTCTTATGATTTTACACTTATGAATATACATGGTTTCACAGGATAAAAGGTTAGCCGTTCAAGAAAGGTAAAGATTAAATGATGCACCACACGTGTTATCACGAGGTGGTTATGCAAAACTTGAGAAGAAGATGAGGAAGACTCGAGCGGAGGCCTTAGGACTTGAGTCCCTCGACCTAGCACCTACACCTGCTAGGTACGAGCTATGGAAGGCTGCTCGTACTAAATTTGATGGGAGAATGACATCTTCCTCAGCTATCTTGATCTCACAAAAAATTGTAAGTTTAAACCAAAGCATTGTTTAATTGTGTATTTATCATCGCATTTTCCTTCTTACAAAGTTTTTTTTATATGTAGGATGAGTTGGTTGAGCAGCAAACTCAAGGAACATTTGTTGGCCAAGGTAGGGACGACATTCTAACAACGGCCATTGGAAAGCCCGAGCACGCAGGACGTGTACGTGGAGTTCCTAGGACGATTGATCTTCGTGACTACTTTGGCCCTGCAAAAAAAACCACTCAATCCATGAGTCAGGAGGCATTGAGGAAGATGGATCTTCAGTGCGAGGAAAGGCTCAACGAAGGCATGAGATCAATGGAGCAACGATTCATAAAGCAACTACAAGAACAAAAAGAAATTCAAAGAGCGCTTGAAGAGAAGTTGCATTCCATGACGCAGCACTGTTCATGGTGTTCCCCTATTACCTCAGCACGTGCGTGTGACGATTGACGAGGTTCAGGATCCCCAGGCTCAAGTGCCTGTACCCACTTCAGAAATTCATTTTGTGGGGGAGGCCATAGGAACATTTATAGCCTGGCCTAGAGCATTGATCATGTCACACATTGCTACACCATAGGTATAATATTTTATTATTAGTCTTTGTATGTTAAATTTAAAAATATTTATTGATAACTTTGAAATTTTTATGTTCAGTTCATACATCCCCACAAGCAGCCGATCCATCAGTCAGTCATAGATGAAGATGATAACTTGGCTGAAGCGGAGGATGATCCTCTAGCAAAGCTCATGACAAAATTACCCAAGTTGAACAGAGGACCAATAGAAGTGTACTAGGATAATAGAGTATTTGGCATCCCCCCATGTCCTAGTATATATCACATTCAATGATACACTAGAGATCATTGGGGGAGACAGGATGTTGAATATTTCCATCCTTTAACTATGGTGCATGTAAGATAGTTAATTTTGTCTTCCATATTAAACTTTACATTCTTAGTTTCTAACAACTTAACTTTGTTGTTTTAGGTACATGGACACAGTCATTGTGGACCAAGGTCGGTCTTTCATGTACGGATTTGTTGAACCTCAGACCATCCAACCTTCTGATAACACAATTGAAAGGAAACAAAAGTATTTGGAAACATGGATGGCTAAGTCAAACAAAGACATATACTTTATGCCATACATTGATGGTTATGGGTTGCTTGATGTAAAATTTCATTAAAGTTTTCTTAATTAGTTTACTAACTACTTATGAATCATGATAGGTCTCATTGGCAGTTGATGCTCATCATTCCCAAACAATGTAAAATTATATGGTTTTGTTCGCTGCACAGGAAGATGAAAAATGACTTAAGAAACATGCTTCAAGGGTAAGTGTTTCTCTTTTTATGTTTCAAATTCATTTTGACCTTCGCATTTTATGATAAATATAGTTATATTAATATTACCTTGTGTTTTCAATTTAAATAGAGTAATGGGTAAAAATCGAGGTCAGCTAGTATCCGTTCTGTATCCAAAGGTTGTAAGTCATGTATAGTTCTAATTTATTTTACTAGTTATTGAATGATCTAAATGTTTGACTATTTAGTTGGTCATTTTAGTGTAACAAGCAGCTAGATTGATGGGAATGTGGGTACTATGTCATGTCTTGGATTAAGACCATCATTCGAGCTGTCATTACAAATGACTGGAATGAGGTAATGATGCTTAACTTATTTAGATTCTTAGTTTCTAACAACTTAACTTTGTTGTAAGATAGGTACATAATGCATCTTTCTTCATTTTGCAATGCTTCAAGAGTACATCTTCTATACCAGAGGACGCAATTAAGAAGATAAGATAAGAGTGGACAACTTATCTTCTGCAAAAATGGACATAGATAGGAAGATTTATTATTGTTGTTCAACATATTTAGATTTAGTTTAACTTTAACTTTTGATAGTTTAGGTTTTGGATTGTTTTTTACTACTTTGTTAACTTCAAACGAGTTGATATATAATATTACAATGTTTTGGGACAATTTTATGCTTTTCAAGTGTTGTTTTATTGCAAAAATAAATAAATTTTGAAAAAAAAATACCCCCTAGACGTCTGTTAATGCAACATTGGACGTCTATAGACATCAGTCAGTGTATACAGAGACATCCAATGAACTATAGAGGCCAAACTCGTTCGAGGGTCTTAGACGTCCGACCTGAACAAGTCGGACGTCAAGTCGGACGTCTATATAGACGTCCGACTAAACAAGTCGGACGTCCCATCAACGTCACCCTTATAGACGTCCGACACGGGTCGGACGTAAGAAGCCCAAAATAACGGACGTCTAAAGTGATTTATGTACTAGTGTATCTATAATATTAAGGAGAATATTATTTTCATTTGCAAATGTCATGTCTATGCAACAGTTTTAAATCATCAAGAACTGCTCAATAAACATTTTATAGATGATTTTTGGTAATAAATTCAAAAGTATTACTGAAAAATTTATTAAAAATAATACAAATTTGAGAAGTTGTGGTCCGCCTGCCCAATTGTAAAAATATTATCTTAAATTTTAGGCAACATTTACCTATCAAATGGTAATAAATTGTATGAACAGCTTTAAAAAAATTAAGGTAAATTTTGTATTTCTAGTTAATACACCTGGCATGTTGAAAATGACAATGCACAAATTTGTACACGGCAAGTCACTGAAATTATTAGAAAAACTGTGAATTCGTTGATAACCTACCACAACATTTAATAGTTATTATGAATAATATTACTATAATATGCTTACAACTTTCTGAAAATGGAGTCAATATGTATACATAGACTTTCTCTTTTGCCTCCTCCCATCAGTTAGGATATAGCTGTGTAGGATGTGTACATATAATATCTTTAACCAAAACTATACTTTATAAGTGAAGATTTATTGAGTTATATTTAGCTGGAGCAATTAGCACTGTTGGTGTCCCTCGTAGTTAGGTAAGTGATTTGAAAGTAGCAATGAACCAACCACCACCATTAAGAAAACAATTTGTCAAGCTCTCAAAGAAAGGATACCTTAGTGGTGGCACAAAACTTGGATGCTTTTAGGTTTCAGATTCCAGATTCCAAATACTTGGTACGTGGAGGAATAATCGAGTTTAAAATGGACAAATACACAGCTTTCAGTTTTGCCATTCATGAATCATATCCATCACAAGTAAAGTGAAAAGGGTGCATGGCCAAAACCAAGAAGAATACAAAACAGGCCACTTTCACATTAATGGAAGCACAAAGTGATCTGTTCACAGTCCTTTTATGTTAAGAGAGACACATCACATGGTTTTGGTGTCCTCTTCATGTTTTAAGTGTCACATCAACAGTTCCCAAGATGTTTAGATGTCAAAAAGTTCGATAAGTCCAACACTCCAATTTCCTCTATTATCCTCCACTGGATCTACATAATTGATAAGATTTTGCAGTGAAGTCTAGTATTTACCTTCACCTATCAAGTAAAAACTCTTGGTAATATACACATGCCCCAATGATCAAAGTCAAAGGTAAAAGTAATAATTAATTATCCTCAGATAGGGAAAGAGAGCTATATTCACTCTTTATGCGTTGAGTTGAGCTTCTAAACGATCAAGTAATCAACATATTGTAGATAGCACATTGACAAGATGCCATATAGTTACATGTTTAGCTTATAAATGGTCCTAAGAAGCAAAAACATGAAAACAAAAACAAAAGGCTAACAGGTAGCCTATAAACTACAACTAGGCAGTACTTCCCACCATTGCCATTGACAAAGGGTGGAGAAGGAGTAATAATACAAGTGAGAAAAGAGATTCATGGTATTGACTGTCATATCAGTAGTTTAAAGAACCCACAGTTGTTATCCCAGTGCTAATACTTCTTGGGTCCTCATGGCCTGCATAGTCATCACACACGCCACTAGAGAGCCTTTGGATTGGGACTGAGTTAAGAAGCTCAAGGCCATTGTTGCCCATTTGCTGCACTTCCTGAGGGGAAAGTATCTTGATGCACCCTACACTATTTACAAATTCCCTGTTCCACCAAAAACATGTACGATATTAAAGGTGTGAGAAAAGAACCTGGTCAATAGGTCATTTGCTTTCACAAAAACTAAAGAGAAATGAAATCCAGAATATACAAGCTATCACCACTAGGGATAAAAACACATGGCAAACAATGAGAATTGTCTATGCAGATATTCTAAAGTGCCATGGGATTTCATTTAGAAATAAAAGAAACCAAGAATACTTACGGCCATGGGCCATCACCGAGGAGAAGAACATCATTCTCTTGGTCAACGAATACAAGCTGCCAGCCTGATCTCACAGGGTCCTCCAACTCACCTTCAAGGCCAAACATGCGAGCAAGCTCACCGCGTAGCTCATGGTAGCTGGTAAATTTTGTAATATCCAATGATCTTCCAAAGGACCCTGACTTATAAACCTGTCAAAAAATATATATGCAATATAAAAATCAAAACTATTAATAGGCCACTTTTATTGTGAATCACAAAAATATAGCAAGAGAAAATATATAACATTTAATTTTGAAGAAAATACACCCATGGGAAAATCTCACCTTTACAAAGGTTTTGATCGGTGGGTTTCCTTGCCCTCCATTTTCTGGGGTTTGCAGGAAGCCCGACTCACCAATATTGTGTGCCATTCCAGGATTCATTGAAGAATCAGTGCTTGTGGTGTTCAGGTAATTAGATGATTGGAAAGGTATAGTTGGTGGGCCACAGTTGCTGCTAACTCCCTTGAGGCTTGACAACCCATTATGCATTAGCAGTGATGAGGGCTCTATATTTACTCCAAACAAAATATGATTTTGCGGATCACTGCTTCCTTCTATAGCACACTCTCTACTAGGAAAGGGTGGCAATGTAATTGCATTTTGAGCCATGGTACTCTGTGGTTGCCCTAACTGTTCCACTTGAGGCAGAACACATTGAGATGCCCCAGAAGGAAGGAGAGGATCCACTGCAACACGTTTGGAGGGTGGCCATGCAGTTGAAGGTTGAACAGGAACCCATGAGGTTCTAGGAAGATTGAGAAGGTGAGATGTTTCATCCTGGGGAAATGAACCCAAAATACTATGCAGGGGAGAAACAATAGCATTAGTTACAGGGTTCCCGTTTGAATCAGAAAAACTCTGCTGATGTCCCAGTGAAGAGATAGCTTGCATGGGTGGCGATTGGGATTGAGGTGCTGAAACAAACTGAGACATTGTAGAGACAGCACTTGAAATCTGCTGATGATCAATCACTTGTTGCTGCTGCAGTTGCTGTTGTTGCTGCTGCGGTTGTTGTGATTGTTGCTGCTGTTGTTGCTGCTGTAGAAGATGATGCTGATTCTGATTATTGAATGAATGCTGATGCTGCAAATGCTGCTGAAAATGTGTTAGAGTCTGAGCCTGAGATTGAGATGGATGTGGTATTTCTTGACTATTTGGAAACGATTGCTGAGATTGAGATTGCTGCAAGATCTGAGTCTGCACTGTGGGAGAAGTCCTATTCAGGAAGTTCTGTGGTTGCTGAAATTGAAGTAAGGAAGTAGGATGTTGTTTGGAAGGATCTGAACTCCACATATCCTGAAGTGCAGCGGCAGCCATAGCTTGGTACACGTCTGTTTGATAGTTCACCATTGAGGGATCAAGCCTTGGCTGCATCCAAGGACTAACACCAATTCCCGGAAAATTAAGAGATGGAAGACCTCTGTCTGAGTCTCGAAGCCACATTAGTGAAGAATTTAAACCAAAATCATCATCCTTCAAGCCTGCTACGATCCATAGGGGAGAGTCAATCCGTTGATACATAAATGAAATTGACTTAGAAATGTAAAACTGCTTTGTAAGTTGAAAATAAATCAGGTCATCACATAGTTCACTAATATTTGGCAAGAAGCATACCATTGAATGAAGGCATTCCTGGAGGCCATGGTCTCTTGAGCCTAAGGGGGAATGGAGATGGATACATTGGAAATGTAGTTAATGGCTCAATTTCCCATAAAGAAACCCGGGGTTGCCTCTCTCCTGCTGTGGATTCATCCCAGCCAACCTGCATCTCAAGAAAAAACCATTTTAAAATCCTTCCTCAACCCCTAATGAGACATAAACTGTTTTTAAAGCAAGATATTATCGATCTTTATATAACTATATCACATAAATGAAATATCTGATAAATTCTAGACAAACCTTGACTGAGCGCCAATGAGAATTTGGCCACCGAACAGAGTCCAGGTCACTAATTCCAGTTATTGTGCCCATGTATCTGCGTGAACATATAGATAAATAAACAAATTTGTACAAACACGTATGAACACCAACTCTACAAACTGATTGACCTTATTAATGTCAATGAATATTATTTTAACAACTTTATACATAATAGAGCATTTTTGAGGGTCAAAATAATCATTCATTCGTATTCATGTTTCCACTTCATCTCATTATAACAAATTATAGACCATCATTGAAAAAAATAAAAAGAAGGAAAAGTGATATCAAAGCAATTAATTTACACCATCTCTGAATACTTGAATTATATATGTATGCACTGCATTTGATTTAAGTATCAATAAAGAATCAAACTTTATAATGCCATTCACCTATATTTCATGTCATTGGAAACAAGATATGAATTACAACTTATTTTAGAGAAAATCTTACGTACATAGCAACCGTTAGAATAAAGCTCCACATCAAGTTCTTTATTCGAATAACCAATGAAAATCATTAATCCAATATTTATGACGTAAATCCATAGTCACCAGATTAATGTTTCTATAGTTCCTAGTCTCGTAGAATATTCAGCATCCCAATTATGCCTACAGAAGAATGAGCAACTAAAAGCACCTCAAAAGAGAAAAGCATAGTCATCATTCCTAACAAGCCAAGAATATTTCTACAAATACGGGTTGCAGCTTATGCTTATTGAAATTTTACAAATTTAAACCATGTATTTTTTTTAAATCATATTGCATACTCTACATTACCAGAATATAGAAAATAACAAAGCAGTTCATCTATCATTTTCAATAAGTTACAAAAACATACCGACGAATACTAGATTCCTCTGTTTCAAACAGCATCCTGAAGCGCATACCGACAGACACACGAGTATGATATACAGCTTTAACATACTTCGCTAAAGGTATAACAAATTCCGATGGGCTAGCTCTGAATTAAAAAGAAAAAAAATTGTCAATTTAAGTAAATATATCATCACATGAAAGTCTACAAATGTAGGGCAGTTGTACCTTGGGTTATAAAAGATGGTGAAACGGCTGTTAGTCGCAGCTGCATGAGCTGCAGCAGCAAGAAGCCCCAAGTGCATACTATCACTGGACAAGACTGATGAAGGCATCACAGGTTGAGGACGATTAGCACGCCGAATGCCAAGAAGCAATTGATTCTTTTCATTCCTGAAGAAAATACACTTCAATTAGACCAATTATCAGATAATTAATAAAAAAGTAACTATGCTGGGCATAGTATCATTCAAGTCTGGATTAAAAAGCAAGTAGCTAGAAGAAATAAGAAGCAACAACTCCTATAAAGCCTGAACCATCACAATAATCAGGACCATACGTCAACAGAAACTCAATTAAGGACCCCTGGCTCAAAATAGAAACTGATCAAAATATTATAAAACATGAAACGTATTATTGTTAGGATATCCGGATAACAGAAATTAGTTAAGATAGTTAGAAGATTATTTAGTTATTTGAGGTGTTCGTTAGATATAAGTAGGGGAACGAGAGGAGAGAAAAGGATGTTAATTTTGTAGATTGGGATTAGCTTTGTTAAGGGGAAGCCCTTCAAGGATAGAGTGCTCTCCTATTTCATGTTCTTTTCATTCTATTCAATAAATCTTCCTTTATCTTTTAAACTCTGGGTTCCTAACAAACTGGTCTGACCTGAAGGGTCTTTAAGGGAGAGCCGGCATCAAACATGGAGGAAGCACAAATTTGGGTCATAAGAAAGCTGCCAGCGTTTTGGGGCCAGATCCAATTGGTTGGATTGCAAGGGCTGAAAAATTCTTTGAAGTGCAAGATATTCATTCATTTGATAAGATGCAGTGCATTCATGAACATGGATGACGTGACAATGCTTTGCTTCTATAATTGGTGTCAAGATAACAGATTCAGATTGGGAATCAATTTACACAGCTTAAAAAAAAGATTCAAAGATAGCTATTGTAGCCACATCTTCGAAAGATTGAATGCCAGGAAGCAAGAAGTGCAAACTGAGATGGAATCTTGCAGCAAAGAAATGGAGACTTCCCCAATGTTCTTGAAAGATAGAATCAACAATTTAGAGCCCAAACTATTGCTGCACAAGATGTTGAGTGAAGAGGGCGATCCACATTTGACTGAACAAGACAAAATAGAATTGAGGGAAGTGAGCCAAAATGCTTTGAAGCAGAAGCAAGTTCTTGGACAAGAAAGGTGGAACTACCCATCTCTTTGTTGGAAGTATATAGAAGGGGAAACTGATTCAAAGAGTAGCATTTTTAAGTGTGATGGTAGAAAGCAGAAAGCAAAAGTAAAAAAGGTTCAGTAATCAAGAACCACACCCTTTGTAGTGCATAAGAAACCAAAAATGAAGTGATATTAACAAGAGAAACAAAGATTATGATGGAGGAAGAAGTGAATGCATCAATAAAGACAGTGGAAATTATGGGCTGTATGGATAATTTCTTGATATCCTGACTGTGAGTCAACTAATAAGGAAGTTGAAGGTGGAGTTGCAACCAAGAATAATTTTTTTCCCAAATTCAGATTTCCATAATATGAATAATTAATAGTTGTTGGACCAAGATTTGATAATGAAGATGGTTGGTCAGAACAACAATGGTATTGGAATATTGGAATTTCAACTTACTAGTCAAGCCTTTAGCATGAAACTTCACTGCATCTGTAGATAACAACTTGCTAATTAATGGAGCCAATCCAGAAGGAAGGTTCAGAGGCTGTTATACAAAATCCACCAAAATCCCCACTACCACCCAAGCCTCGAATTTGCTTGCAGTTGCCAGTGGGTTCCCCTCCTACGGCAGGAGAGTATCAATAGGAATGGCAAATGAAGATCATGGTGATGACGATGAGCCATCAGATTAAGCTCATTTAGGAGGAGTGTGTTGTTAGGATATAAGGAGAAGCCAAATTAATTAAGAATTATAATACTAATTAGTCAGTTAGTTGAGGTGTTAGTTAGATATAAATGGGGGAAGGAGACAAGAGAAAAGGATGTTAATTTCGTAGGTTGAGCATTAGCTCCTTGTGAAGAGGAAACCCTTGGAGGAGAGAGTGCTCCTCTATTTATTGTTCTTTATCTATATTATTTCAATAACACACATCAATAAAAAAAAAATCCTATATTCTTTTGAATGGCCAAATGACATAAGAATCATATGGCTTGGTTCAGGGAGGCAAATGAGCCAACCAAACATTACTGTCAAAGGCCAATTTTAACACATGAAAAAAAAAACTTGGAAAGAGAGGAGCAATAAATTACTTACCAGATAAACAGAACTGAATCACCAGCAACAAGCCTTTTAGCACTCACAAAGACACTCCATCCAGTTGTAAGTAGATGCCTTTTAGGCTGACCTGCAGAAAGAAAACACACCAAATTCAAACACTACAAACGGAAAGAGAACTTAATTTTAGCAACAGGCAAGAAAAATACAACAGAATAAGAAACATACTGATGTAAAAACATATTAATTATTTAAACAAAAAATCAACTCCTACATTTGCAATGAAGACATATAAGATTTTACAACCCACCTCGGAAGATATGTCTGAATTTCCATTCATTACCATGCAAATCCCTTGCAATTAACTCTTGAGCGGGAGGCTGTTGTGAAAAGTCCTGTGGGTCAAAATTACAAAGTTAAGAAATTCAGAGATTTTATGAACAAGTTAAAAGTTTTAGAGCATAACACTAATATTTTACCAAAGGAGGAAAAACTTTTTCAGCTGCCCTACGAGGAACAGAAAATCCACCATGAGTGCTGGTGTCACTGGCAGTCAGAATTTTGCAAAAGTAGTTTGTTGGCTGTTTACTTGGAGTGCCTAACTCCGCTGGAAGGTATGCCTCTTTCTGCTCTTGCTGAAAACACCCCATAGTAAAAAGATTGTATTAGAATATAAACATAAAAACCACACAAGAAGTTATCAGTTAAGAAAGAGAATCATACAGGACTCAGAGGTTGCAAAGTCATCTGAGCATATACTTCATCAGTCTCATTATCTGCCTGAATACAAAAGAAATGAACAAATAGTTAAAAGAAAATAGAGTGCAGTAATCAGCATTGGGAGAAACAAGGTAACCAAGATAAACAATATTATTATGGTAAAAGAACAAATAAATAAATAATCCTTACATGCATAGTCACGTTATGAAGTTGACATATAAGCTGAGGCGGTAAGCTTGGATAATTTGGTATATGGCCATCCACCTCCCTGTTGGTAGACACAGCAACCTAAGCAGAAAAATGATGATACTGGTTATTCATGTAGCTTATGCAGAAAAAGACAGATGTTATAAAATGTAAAACGTTCAATTGCGGATAGTCTCAGGGTAGTTGGAGATATTATATTTCTAATTTCTAAGAGCTAATTCATTAAACTGCAACAGTTTAAGACTAAAGAATTATGCTCAAGAGTGAGTTAAGCATTAGTATACAAAAGAGTCACTATAGTAACCCAGCCCTTAGATTAGCAGCCCACACGGTCATATACACTAAAGAGACAAGACAAAAGAACCAATTTGAGTCACAATTTAGAAGACGAGCAACCAAAACATCATCTTCATGTCCGAGGCAGACGATTCGTTTTATTAATTTTAGCATACCATAGTAACATCAAATCTAGATAACACCCATAAGGATTTCTCTGTGGATGCTACAATCCAACTCACCTGTTCACTGTGACCTTGTGGAAAATATACTACACGGCTTCCAACAGCTGGTAAAGAAACAAGTGGACCAGCACATGCATGCCAAAGTTCTGAATCTAGAACTCGCTTTTCTCCTGCAAAAACCCATCCCAATGTCATGAATATGGTAGTTAAAGTTCATAACTGCTCCCTAAATGTCTGAAAGGACAAAATGGATTTTGGCACGTTGTTGACAGAGCCAAGATCTCAAAATATCAAACGAAAAGTGGAAGATGCTCAGCAAATTAAACCGAATTCCTTCTATGATCTCTTAGCTACATCAGAAAGAATATAAACTGCATCCAAAAGGGGTAAAATTTCCAAATCCCCTCCTAAAAAAAATAAAAGGGAGTCCCACCACCATGCTAGACATAAAACTGTACTTATTGAGCACAAATTCCATGGAAATGAGGAAGAAATAACAAGTTCTTAAAAATAGAAATGGAGAATACAAAGAGAGAGGAAACGAAACAAAAACAAGAAGATTTACACGTACCTTCTTGGGGTGGAGGACTAAAACCTGCTGATGAAAGTTTCATTTCAGTAAAGTTTCAGCAATCTCAAACCTTAGACGCAGTCCCAAAAAGCAATGATCTTAAGCAAACTCTTAAGTAGAGCAATTTAGTAGCAACAAAATTCCCACAACCTTCACTCCAAACCAAACAACAATCCCTGTTTTCTCTTCTTTCTTACCCCACAATACCATTCTTCTTTCACCTTTACTCCTTCAACAACCAAAAGAAATTTGAATCTAAACAAAACTCGACCACCCAAGATATAAAATTCCTTCAACCATCAAATAGACATACTAATAAACTCAGAAATCCTCACCTTTTCAATTTTCATCCAATACCAGTCTCACTACAAAAAGCATTTATTCTACTCCTACCCTTCATTCGCTTGCAATCCTCCTCAACCCCCACCACCCCAAGTTCCAATCTTCAACGGAAAACTTCATCCTACAGAGCTTGAAGCACCAAGAACAAGTAACTCACCAGTATCTTTTCTTTCTTTTCTTTTTATATCACCAACAAATTTGGCAACAACACGAAAAACCAATCGCTACCCAGCAACCAAACAAGCAAAGAAACTCCAAAAGCAAACAGATCTCAGCAAAAGGAGCTACAAATCCCAAAGGGTACCGGATCTCAGGCAAACCCGAAAAAAAAAAGAGAGCAAAATGAACTCTGAATCAACACAAGCATGCACTCTACAGCAGATAGAAAACCGAAACAAACTTGCAACTGAAAACTACCACAAGCTTAGGTACTCGCTCCTTTTTCGCGGAGGGGACAAGAAAACAGTGTGTAACACACCTCCTTTTATAGATTAAAAAAAGAAAGAAAAAAAAAAGGGTCGGGATTTGTTTTTCCAAGTTAATGGAAAATGAGTAGCAGTTTGGGAGCTGGCGACTGTGGTCGTGCTACTACTGTTATTTTTCTCTTTCTATGCTTGAAAGAAAGAAGACAGAAGCGCCATTGTTTTTGGGTGTTTTTTAAGGAGGAGAAAGAGAGTGTGTTCCTGTGTCAGATGATTTATCTTTTCTAGGGAGAGAAAAAGAGAGAGGGGAAGGTTTCACAGTTGATGGCATTTTGCTTTATATATATTTATTAATCATTTATTTATATCTAGTCAAGCATTTATAAACACATGTGAATGTGATATCACATATTTTGGTGTCTAGGATGGAAGAAGGAAATATAATTAATGTGAAAATACCATCAGGATTACCTTTAGTGTTTTTTTCTACAGCTGCCCTCGTGCCATTATTTTCCCTTTTTGATTTGAAAATGACTGTTAATAATTTCTACAATTAATAACTTTGAAGGGCAAATAAGTATAATTCAATTCTTTAATGTTTCCAATATAATAATTATAAAAATTAACCAGGTAAATTTTAAGACTTTTTACCATTTCAGAAACCTAAATAAATATTTCAACCTTTCAAAAACCTAATCAACCTAATTTAAAGGACTTTTCACATCTATAGTGATTAAAATATATATTTCAACTTTTTAAAACTAAATTAACAGTCTAAGCATTTAAACTACAAATTAGTAATTTATTTTAACTTTAATGCAGAAGAAACTATTATTGCTATCATTACAGTAAAACTAAACTAACCCTTTAATTTCTCAAAACAAAACTTTTAATCTGTTTACTTTAAAGAAATTTACATGTATTTAGGTCAATCTTAGTTTTTGAAATCGTAATTTTACATTTATTAATGACATAATAGACATAAATTTGATGGATTGTTTATGTGATGTCATTGATATTAATATTAATCATGAATGAAGAAGAAAAGTAGGGTTGATTTAACATGCATGGAAGGTAGGATAAGGAGTAGTAGCATTAGCATGTTGAGGATCTTGGAGCATCATTGGAAGGCAACTTGTTGCATAAGCACTCATGCAAAGGTGGAATATGGCAGATTGCAGATGTATGCAGTGATTTTAATTTTCATAATACAATTATCTGCTCCAACACTCAGACTGAATTCCAACTCTCCATGCCCAATAGGCACTAGGTAGGAGGCAACAAAGTCAAAAGGAGTCAAACCCTTTATGTTACACAAAAATCATCATTTCTCAAACATATATGATGGTAAAAACTGAACAAAAATACAGCAATTAAAATTGGACAAAACTATGAAACAGAGAATCTATTATCATGTTACTTCTTTTTTTCTCTTTTCTATTGTTAACTGCTATGTTGATTTAGTAGGAAGAGATATTGTTTTTTTAACAGAGTGGGGATAAGTTTATGTTAGTATATTTTCGAACAATTTTTTTAAGTGGAGTTAAACGATTTTCCAAATAGTTTTGACGGATGTTGTTATGTTAAACACAGATTAAATGTGAGTTAATTTTAAAAACATTAAATTAAAAGAATAAACTTAATAATAAAGAGTGACACTTAAAATTACTGTTAAAATAACTTGATATATTTTAATAATAAGTTAAAAAGTATTAAAGAATACAAAATGAATAGATTTTTTTTTTAAAATAAGTTTAGTTTCATACATTAGGACTCCATTTTTCTGTTTAGCAGAGAATGGTTAAAAAACCTTGGGTAAAATTCTTATGCCACAATGATGAGTCTTTTTAAAGTTTTTAGTAAAGTTTTAAAACAAGTTCAAAATAAAAAACAACTCTTAATTTTTTTTGTTATAAGTAATTATGGTAGAGAATTTTAAAATTAAAACTTTTGTGAATTATTAGAAAGTTTTGGAATAAAACATAATTTTTCCACTCTAATTACATCTTAACAAAATATGGTTATTGAAAGAAAAAATCAAGTTTTCCAATAGCAAGAACAATGCTAAATGCAAACTCCACACAAAACATTTAGTAGGTAGAAAGAATTAATACAGCATGCTATTTAAAAAAGAAAATTACATTACACCCTTTATAAAAAAAAATTCTCTCTGAATTGTGAAAAAATTGAAAAGTCCAACATTTCTTATTTTCATCATTTTGGAATTCAATGTTTTATTTTAAATACAAAAACTAATCTAGAAAAGTTTGATTATAAAAGTAATCTTACTTGACTATTCAAATACGTGTAAGGCGTATAGAGTGTATAACTCTAGAAAACCTAATAAGAAATTATCAAAGCTAGAAGACTCCATTGGTTTTGACATGCTGGTACAAAAAATATAAAGACCAAATGCATCAATAGAGGCTCTAGTAGACGATACACATCAAATGTAACAAAGGAAGATGCGTCAAACGATATGCAAGGCAACACACGAAATGCTCCACAAGAAGGAAGAGAACCAACAACTCATAAAGAAACATCACCCACTAGACGTTATAAATAGGTAATTCAAACAAAGGAGTTACCACAAGATCAAAGCTAAAGGACTAAGAAGCAATGATCTATTAAATTGAACCTAAAACGGTAGACCTAACATGGACTCTAGTTTCATGAAAGCAGACCTAGGTTTGGAATATTTTTCTACTTCTATCGTGGAGTTTTGGTCCAAACTTTTAAATGGCATGTAGAGATATCTAAATGAATCCACATGTAGTTCTAAAATGACTTATAAATGAGTTAAAATGCTTGATCGAGGTCGTACCCGATACAAATTTAATGCTCAATTAAGTGCAGTATAGACTAAGAAATGACTCCTAGGTCGTCTCTCAAGAACCAAATTATGGTTCAGGAATTAGGTCGAACACTTTGTGGGGGTATTTTTGTGGATAATTTATGAACGAAAATGAATTAAATGAAACACGAAATTTAACACAGATTCAAAATGGGTTGGTATCTACATCAACTGCAATGCTTCCTATCACAAATTAACATAATTAAACACTACTCTCACCCCTAATCCAACACAAATTAACCAACTAAGAGAAGGTTAATCTGGTCTTCAAATACATGAATTAAGCAAACACATTGCACGAGTCCAATTAAATTTGCACCCAACAGTTCAATTAACTAAGCGAAAATCAAACATCAATTAAGCAACTAAGCGAAAATCAAACATCAATTAAGCAACTAAGCGTATACCCAATTGCGAATACAAACTAAATTGACCTCATGCAAGGCAAGAACGACTCCATCAACATAATCCAGAAATCTCAAGGATGCAAAGCAATATCCATAACCACCAACCCAAATAGTTCACTCTTCCATTAAAACGAAATAAAATAGCACATTGCAGCAAAGTAGAAGAAGAAAAATGCTCCAATGCTCAAAACCCTAAAAGAAAACGTAAAAATGAAAAGGAGGGGAGGGGGTGCTTTCAAATCTGATTTGGGGTTTCAAAACCCTCAAATTACAATTTTGCCCTTATAATGCGCTTCTCCTAAAATTTGATCAAAAATAGGCCCAAAAGTCAAATATGTCCAAAACTAACATAATTAAAATTACAAAACGAAATCAATCCCAATTATTGACGTGGCCACACTCTTGTTGTCCCAAAATATGTTTCCAATATTGTCCTGCAAATAATAATTGGAATAATTAAGTCCAAATAATTCAAATTAATTAAAATAAAAATTATTAGTCAAATTAAGCCCAAATAGTGAAAATGAGATAATAATTAAGAATTAAGCACAATTCGCTAAGACAATAAGGTGAGGAAAACTAAGTGAATAGTATAAAATATTGATTCATCAATGCTCAATCACAAAAAATAGGTTTCAAAATGAAAATCAAATTTACAACCTAAAATAGACAAGTTTTACTGCACATTATTTTGGTTTAATGACAGATGTGGTTTCTAAGTACGTTATTTGTTGGATGCATTGGAGTTTTTATCTCCTTTGCTTAATCCAATTTGAACTTTTTCAGCAGCTCCTTGATGTATTTATGTAAGAAAAGAAATGGCTTGTTTCTCTTACTAAGAGGGGGGTGAATTGGTATATAGTAAAATATATTTCTTTTTGAATCTTTCTGGAAAATTAAGATGATCTTTAAATGTGCACAACACAATTATGAATAATAAAGCAGTAGAGAGATAGAGAAAGAAGACAAACACAGTCTTTTTATTTTGGTTCAACCTCAATGCCTACATCTAGTCTCTTTCAATCAGCATGAGATTGAAAGAATTTCCACTATAAAGATTTTAGTTTTTACAACAAGGATTTACAAAGACCACTTCTCAAATGTAAAATATCTCTCTAACTAAACCAATCTAATATAGCAAATACAACCTGCAAAAGAACAATCCTCTTAACTGCAGCAACCCTTTGAGACCCTTCTCAAAGTACCAAGAACCTCATGTTCTTCTTCCTCGCCCATGCACATGGAAACAAAAATCCTTTTGATTGTAAAACAAAACCTGATCAGAATAGAAAACACCTGGGTAGTGCAGAGTTGCTTTGTGCTTGTGGTTTTATCACATGAAAAAATGATTATGCATACAGAAGATATAAACACAATTATGAACACATTAAGTATGTAGACTAGTCAACAATCATCATATGTATTAATCATAAAGAAACATTTACATAACAACATATGTATCAATTCATAAAGAGTCATAAAGAAACATTTTGGTGCTGTCATGAAAACATATATGTGTTGTCATCATCAATGTGTTGTCATCATCAAAAACCAAACACATCAGGGATTGGGTTTAGCACTTATATTGCTCCCCCTATCAACAATTTAGTCTGATGGATATAAATTGTGTCTTTTTCTTACTTGATTTGAAGTCTGAGAAAGAACTTTAGCTCACCCATCATGCTCATTTCAAATTCATCTTGCATCATGAGGAAGAAGTCTTGGAATAACTCCTCATTAGTAGCATCAAAGATAATTTCTTCAACATATATTTTAATTATAATGAAGTCTTTATTGACATTCTTCCTGAATAACATGGTGGCTACTTGCCTCCCATGAAACCATTCTTGATAAAGAAGAGACTTAACCTCTCGTACGAAGCTCTAGGGCTTGTTTTAATCCATATAGAGCTTTGTTAAGTCTAAAGATATGTGTTGGATTGATTAGACATTCAAAGCCCGAAGGTTGTTCCACATACAATCGCCATTTAGAAATGCACTCTTGACGTCCATTTGATATAATCTAATCTTGTTGAACGCTGCAAATGGCAGAAAAATGTGAATGGCTTCTAACCTTGCTACCAGAGCATAGGTTTCAATGTAGTTAATCCTTTCTTGTTGTGAATAGCCTTTTACAACTAGTCTTGCCTTATTTCGAATGACTCTTCCATCTTCATCCAACTTCTTGCGATATACCCATTTAGCTTCGACTACATGTTTTCCTTAGCGTAACTCAATGAGTTCCTACACATCATTTTTCTTGAATTGATCGAGCTCTTCCTTTATAGCTTTCACCCAAGAGTTATCTTCTAGAGCCTGATTGACATTCGATGTCTCTATTTAGGAGATAAGAGCCTGATATGTTTTGAAATACTCATTCAGATTCCCTATGATTTTTCTAAGGGATGATCCTTCACTATTAAATAATGTAGATTGTTGGGTTTCATCCTTTCTTTTGATGTATCATTGAACGATTTCTCTGGTTGAATTTCATCTTGATTGTTAAGTGTTATGCTGATGTAAACGCATTCCCCTCCTTAGACAATGTATTGTTTATCTGCAATTTTGAGAAGGAGTCGTCAAGCTCAGACTTATTTAGGTCAGGCTCATGGTTAAACTTTCAATGAATGAATTCCTCTACTTTCAGAGTTCTAAAGTTGTAGACTCTAAACGCTCTTGATGTTTCTGTATAGCCAAGCATGATTCCTTCATCACTCCTAGAGTCAAACTCCCCTAAACTATCCTTGGTGTTAAGTATGAAGCATTGACATCCAAAGGGATGGAAGTAGGAGATGTTGGACCTTTTGTCTTTCCACAATTCATATGGCATTTTGTTGATGATTGCCTTCATGTAAACTTTGTTTTGAAGATAGCATGCAGTGTTAAACGCTTCTGCCTAGAAGTGCTTAGGAACGTTAAAATCATTCAACATCGTTCTGGCCATTTCTTGTAAAGATCCATGTTTCCTCTCAACGACTCCATTTTGTTGTGGAGTCCTTGGAGTTGAGAAATTATACTTAATGCCAGAGTTTCCACGAAAGTTTTGAACAACTCATTTTCAAATTCTTCTTCATGGTCACTTAAGATAGATATGATATTTAAATTCTTTTCAATTTCTATCCTCTTATAGAGTTTGCAAAAGGCATCAAACGCCTCATCCTTGTGAGTTAAAAATAGGACCCATGTCCATATAGAGAAATCATATACTACTATAAGTGTGTATTGTTAACACATTGGCAAGTGTACCAAATCGTATCAAGTAATATAAATTTATAAGATCAAGTATCGTTTCACAAGAGACTTGTGTTTACTTAACAAGTGTGTAATAACTTAATTAATTAAGACTCAAAATCTATTTTATTGGTATTTAAGGGCAAATACAACAAAAGCAAATATGAATGCAAATTGATCAATTGAGGCTTGACACAAGAATGAATGGATTATGTTGATAATATGAGATGATGATGTTGTTGGGGTTAGATCTCACCTACTTCACTTTCATGCATATTAGAATTCATCTTCTTCATTGGAATGTTAATGTCACTTTCTAAATTACTTAGAACCCGATTTCTCAGCATAAAAAGCCTAGTCTTCATTGGAACATTAATGTCATCTTCTTCATTGGAATGTTAATGTCACTTTCTAAATTACTAGTGCTATTTTTTTGTTTCTATTTTTATGCTTACTGTTTTGTTGTTTTCTATGTGTGTTCATGTTTTTCTATCATTTTAAACGGTGAATATCCATTGCTTGAGCCATTTCTAGCCTTAAATTTAAATTTCAGTTTGTCATTGTCTTGTGCACCTTTGGTTGTAGTGTTGTTTTTGTCCAGTTTGTTAATCTGTTCAACTGTGCTTGTTTTCATTTTTGCTTGAGTTCAAGTGCTTGACAAGCTATATATCTAGCAATAAAGGCAATGAGAACTTGTTCTAGCCTTGATGATACAAGTTGAAGCACTAGAAATCAATTCTGATTTCAATACCGTGTGAACTCTGCTGTAGAAAAATTTGTTTTTGTTTCAATTCATGGATCTCTATTCAGTTCGGTTTATTTGATTCTAAAGCTTTGTACAACTTTGTTTGTTGCTATTGAAGGATGCTAAAGGTGTAGCATACCATAATAAGCAATCAAATGCAATTTGCAGAGCTTGGTTGAGCACAAACATTAGCATTCCACTATTTCAGTTTTTATTTCAGCTTTTCACTGTGCTATCACTCTTTGATGGATCCATTTTGAATTTGGTCAAGCTAAGACTTCCAATTCTAGCTTAGTTTTGTGCCTTTACACTTCCTTGAGTCAATTTGATCACTGTTCTAGCTTTTGATTCTATTAAAACTGATTTTAGTGGTGTGTTGGTATATTTTACTACATATTTGGCTATTGCAAGGTTTGATTTCAGTTGGTGTTGTTTCTGTGCTGTTTAAGAGCTTGAAAAAGTTTAAATTGATCTTTGAAAGTTGCTAGCACTGTTCATTTGGTCAAATTTTAGCCTATATGCAGATTTGCCTATTAAACCATCACTTTTTGAGTTAAATTGGAAGTGAACCAGTGATTTGGAGTTATAAATAGTTTCTGAGTTGTTTATGAGTTTGAACATGCTTAAAATCATCAAGCAAAGTTGTTTAGTCACTCACATGAGTTGTTGAATAACTTCCACTCGTTTTTGCGTTTAAAACCACCAAATTAGTCCACTTTTTTCTGGTGCAGTTCTGCATTTCTAGGTGTTGTTTGAAAAGTTCATTTGATTAATTCCAAATCTGAATTGGTAAAAGTTGGTTCTATGATTTAGATTGAAAATAAATGATTAAAAGAAGCAAAATCAAGTGTTAAAAAGCTTATAGAACCGTTCAATCCAGTTTACAAGCCTTGAAAGTTAAAAACACAAAATCTAAAGTTCTTTGAGGCATTTCATCAAACACTTTGGAAATTATCAAACAGTTTGCAACTGGAATGGATTCTGAACTGTGATTTCGACTTTTCTTGCTTTCTTAGTCTACTGTAGTTCCTTTATTAGGTTCCTTTTGAGTGCTTGCTATTTGTTAAAATAGAACGGCTCAATTTCTCACACCAAGAGGGGGGTGAATTGGTGAAATGTAAAAATAAAATCTTTCAAAATCCTTTGCACAAAAAATGATGCCTTGATACTTTTCTTGAATCGCAAGGTAAAAGATTTTCAATGCAGCGGAAATTTAATCGAATGAATGCAGAACGTAATCGATTGAATAAAGAGAGTAGGGATGAGAAAATTCAAACACTGTGTTTTTATACTAATTCGGCCAAGCCTACATCCAGTGTCCTTCCAACCACAGGAAGCCAATGCACTATAATGATCAAGGTTTTTACAACAAGGCTTTTATAGCGACCACATGCCAAAAATATAAAACACCTCTCTAACCCTTTAATCAAAATATAGCATTACACAACAAGACCAGCAGCAAGAATCACCTCTTCTGCTGTCTAAACCCTTTAAGACACCCTCAAAGTCAAGAACGTCGCACGCTCTTCTTCCTGCAATCACAACAGGGAACTTCAAACCAATCTTCAAAAGATTGTAGAATCCGATCTCTCAATGACACCCAAATGTGCAAGTTGATCAGCCTTTGAAAAACACAGCAATCTTGCTCTTCAAGAAATCATAAGTAGTTGATCACCACGATCACTCTTGTTTCTTGGAGCTTTTCTTTACTTTCTATAAGATCACAACTTTCTGCAAAAGATATGAAAATGTTAGAATCACAAAAGTTCTTATAGAAATCAAATCTGCGTCAATTTATAGAATAACTCATCTCAAACGCATTTTAATCGACTTAGCTACTAATGCATTGGAATATAACAATTTTGTTATAACAGTTAACAGTAATCACGGCAATTAATGCAGTCGACTAACATTTAATGCTTGGTCAACACCATAAAAAATATGACTGTTAGATAGTTATGTCAAGCATTAACAATATTTCAAAATAATAACTAACTTAATCGAATACAACACGCATGCAATCGATTATGCAATAGTGTTAAGCATAGTTTTCAAAAACTTTCTCTTTAAAAATTCTCACATAATGAAGTCGACTTAAAACTGTTGTTTTGCCACACATTTAAAATTCAACATAAGTGCTTATGGTTTTCCTTTTCAATCATCATATGTCAAGCATTCACACATAAAAACACATATGTAACACAGTGATATGCAATGAACAACACAAACATGCTCTCATATATGCTTAAACAGATTGAACACATTGATCAAAAGCATATAACATGTAAATATGGAACATGTAACACAGAATATACATGTGTTATTAATTATGTGTTGTCATCATAAAAAACTCAGATATTATTGAGATTGTGAGTTAAGCTAAACCTTTGCTCCCCCTAACAACAATCTCAACGCTATTATTTGTGTGTTGTTCCATTTGAATTCCCTATTTTTGGCCTCTAAACTTTCCATTCCAGAAACTTGGATTGCAAATTCTGGTGCAATATGCTGAAACTGGTGCAAATTTCTTAGATCTGGTTGATGTTGTTTCTAGTGGATTTTAGAGCAGTTGTGCAATCTGATTGAGGCATTCAGAGGCAGAAAGCTACACCTACTATGGTAGCCTTCTAGGACGTGGTTAGGGGATTGAAATTGGAGCAAAAAAGAGGGCTTTACATCAGCTGTTTTCCTCTGTCCAACAGCTGCAGTTTGCTGTTCCAGTAACATCTCCAACCACAAAAAGCTCAACTCACACATTTTTTTGAGTAGCACATAGCAACAGCCAACGCTTGAAGCCTGCACTAGTTTTAGGCATTATTTTGAGCTTGTTTGAGTCGTCATATCATGGAACCTTTGTAGCTTAAATTTCATTTTGGTTTTTGGCTAACTGACTTGGGAAAATGCTCTTGAAGCAATTCCAAGATCACATTTGAACATTGTAATAGTGTAATTTGGTGGTACATTATAGTCACATTTCTTTATTTTCTTTTCTTAACAAAAAAAAATGTTTAATCTAGTAGTGTTAACTCATATAATAGTCTTATATACACATATATACACATGAAATATGACTTAGATGAAATTTCATCCTTACTAGAAATCGTACTATAGAGCTAAGAGTTGAAGAAATCGTACTATTTCCAATCCACATTGAGTAAACTAAAACCAATAATAAAATTTATCAAACCCATTTGACCAATCCACAGTAGTGTAGAAATGACCTTTAACGTCACCCCTTAGACGTTGGACCACCAAATATCCAACGTAAAAAATGACCAGTAACATTTCCGTAAATAAAATTTGTATTTAGACGTCCGATTTGGAGGACTGACGTCTAAGCTGACTAACACGTCCGACTTGAGAGCCCCCGACATGTAATTCGTATTTAGACGTCGGATTCACCCTATCAGACGCTAAATGGTCAGCCCAGAATTCGAAAAGTCATTTTTTTTCACCACTTAGACATTCAATCCCAACCCCCCGACGTCTAAATACGAAGTAGACGTTGACTCCCCTAGAGTCGGACGCCAAATGGCCTGCAGACGTAGGTAAAAAGTGATTGTTCCATTTCCCTTACACGTCGGGTCGTCAGCACCGACGTCTAAATACCCCCTTAGACGCTAGGGCCCCTAAAGTTGGACGCCAAAAGTCTACACCAAAATTAATTTTAAAATGATTTAAACGTCGGCTTGGGAGGGGCCTCAACGTTCAAATGGATATAGACGTCAAACATAGAGGTGGACCGACGTCTAAAACATTTTATTTCTCTCTGCAATTTGCATTTTCCAGGTGCGTTTTCTCTCTTTTGGACCATTTAAACTTAGTTTTGCTCCGATTAAATTACTCTTTGATGAATTATCTTTCATTTGAACCGATTAAAATGCGTTTTCGTTGCGTTTTGGTGCAGTTTCTTGCCTGTTCTTGGGCGGCGATTTTGACCATTTTTGGCCCGCTAATTATTGCGTGAACTCCTTCATTTCCGTTCACTGCGTTTTTAATCTACTAAGAAGGTTAGCTTTGTTGTTGAAAACTTTTTGTGTATGCATGTTATTGGCTTTTGTGTGTGCATGTTATTGGCTATTGAGTATGATTGTTATTATCTTTTAGGTATGCATGTTATTGGATTTTGTGTGTGCATGTTATTGGCTATTGAGTATGATTGTTATTATCTTTTAGGTATGCATGTTATTGGCTTTTGAATATGCATGTGATAAAATTTGTCGTGTTATTATGATTGGCATGTTAGATTATTAGTATGAAATCATTGAGTGAAACTTAGTTCCCGTTTGAAATTTAACACAAAAGATTAATCTTTTAATCGTTTGTATTAAATTTTGAATTGTCCGATTGGACAGTTTGGAAAAATTATTTTCAATAATTTGCTATAACATGTACGTTGGAGTTTATGGATAACAATGATAAAATTTCGGTTCAGATTATTTGTGTTGTTCTGCGGATGCATATTTGATTGTGGTCATCCCTACCGACTCTCATTTCGTGTATTTCGGAAACCAATGCGAAATGTTGCTGAAATCTTATGAAATTTATTATGTGGGACTTCTTTGCACGTGTCTTAGCAAATTATGAAAAATAATTTTTTGTAACGGGTAGGGCCTAACCTTGTGAGAGGTCAAAAATTGAAACTGATTAAGTATGTTATACGAACATACAATGGATTGAAGCTGGATGAATGAACGTCGCATCAATGAAGAATATGAAAATGGTGTTTCAGATTTCTTACAATATGTTGAACAAAACGCAAAGTCTGTGAACGGGAAATATTTTTTTCCTTGTGTTCGTTGTCTTAATCAAATACTCCAAGACTTAGGCAATATGTGTGACCATCTATTCATGTTCGGCATAATGAGAACTTATACCGTTTGGACTTGGCATGGAGAAGTACCGGATCAATCTACCACGTCACGAGGAACGGATTATGTGGAAGAATGGTTGAGTGGTCATTTAAAGGACATGATATGTGATGTTGGTGAAGATAATTTTGGAAGAGTTAATTTGTATGCTTCTATTATAAACGACTCAAAGCAACCGCTGTATCCAGGATGCTCAAACTTTACACGTCTGTCTGCAACTTTGAAGTTGTTTAGTTTAAAAATGGAATGGATGGACCAACAAAAGTTTCACAGAGTTGTTGGAGTTGTTGAAGGAGATGCTTCCAAAAAATAATACTCTACCTATTCGTAATTACGAGGCAAAGAAAATATTATGTCCAATGGGTTTCAAATATCAAAAGATACATGTTTGTTCTAATGATTATGTTTTGTACATAAAGGAGTTTTATTCGCTAAAGTATTGTCCAACATGTGGTTTATCACGGTTTAAAAAATAAAATGACAGAGACACTAGTGATGAAAATAATGATGGTGCACCTGCTAAGGTGATGTGGTATTTGCTTATAATACCTAGGTTGAAACGTATGTTCTCTGTTAAAAAAGATGCAAAGAACCTTAAATGGCACGTTGCCGGAAGAAAGAGCGATAATCTTCTTCGACATTGAGATGATTCACCACAATGGAAGAAGATTGTTGAAACATTTCCAGAATTTGGTGCACTTGCAACTGATGGTATGAATCCTTATGGGAACTTAAGTAGCAAACACAGTTTATGGCAAGTTATGTCGATGATATACAATCTTTCTCCTTTCTTGTGCATGAAGAGAAAATATGTAATGTTGTCCATGATGATATCAGGTCCTAGACAACTTGGTAATGACATTAATGTTTACTTGAAACATTTAATTGATGATTTGAAAATCTTGTGGGAAGAAGGGGTCGAAGTGTTCGATTCAGATGTTTAAGAAACTTTTTGTTTGCATACAATGTTGTTTTTCACTATAAATTATTTCCTAGCATATGGAAACTTGAGCGGTTATAGTGTTAAAGGTCAATTTGCATGTCCCATTTGTGAAGAAAACACTAGTTACCTTAAATTGAAGCATGGTCAAAAGACGTTATATACAAGACATCGAAAATTCCTTCCTCGTAATCACCCTTACCGTAGATTGAAAAAAACATTTAATGGAAGTGCTGAGGATGAGGTTGTGTCCAGATCCCGCAATGGTGAAGAAGTTTATAATGAAGTCAAAAACATTGACATTGTCTTCGGAAAACATCAGAAAAGGACCTTTGCGAAAAACATTTGGAAGAAACGATCAATATTTTTTAATCTCCCATATTGGTGTAAACTTGATGTACGACATTGTATAGATGTGATGCATGTTGAAAAAAATGTTTGTGACAGTGTCATCGGAAATTTATTAAACGTGAAAGGGAAGACCAGAGACGGAATAAAAGCATGACAGGATTTGTCTGACATGGGAATCCGGTCTGAGTTACATCCACAGTTAATTGGAAGATGCATCTATCTACCACCAGCTTGTCACACTCTTTCTAAAATATAAAAACAAAGTTTTTGTAAGTCTTTAAGAAGTGTGAAGGTTCCACAAGGTTATTCTTCAAATATTAGTAACCTTGTTTCTATGCAAGAGTTAAAGTTAGTTGGTTTAAAGTCTCACGATTGTCATGTATTGATGAAACAATTGTTACTAGTTGTTATTTGAGGCATATTACATGCTTCTGTTAGAGGTATTCTGCACGTCTAAGTTTCTTCTTTAATGTCATTTGCAAGAAAGTTCTAGACCCTCAAGTTTTAGATCAATTAGAAAATGAAGGAATAAGACTACTGTGTGAATTGGAGATGTATTTTCCACCTTCTTTTTTTGATATCATGGTTCATTTGATTGTTCATCTAGTTAGAGAAATTCGAATATGTGGGTTGGTTTTCTTAAGGTGGATGTACCCTGTTGAGAGATACATGAAGATCTTAAAGGGATATGTCAAGAATCAGTATAAACCAGAAACTTCAATCATAGAGCGATACGTTGCAGAAGAAGCCATTGAATTTTGTTCAAGTTATATGCCAAGTTGTGAACTAGTGAGACTTCCTAAGAGCAGACATGAAGGAAAATGTGAAGGTAAGAGTGCTCGAGGTGTGAAAATTGAAAGTGTTACTAGAAAAGAAGTTGATCAAGCTCATTTGTACATCTTAAACAATACTGTTGATGTGATTCCTTACATTTTTTAACATGTTAATGAAATAAAGGCAGCACACCCAAGAATGAGTGAAAAACGGACTTTTAATGAACATGTCAAAACCTTCTTACAATGGTTTAAGAAAAAGATTTATCAACTCCAAATGTTTCTGAAAGTCTATTGAGGCTATCTTGTGGGCCGAACACAGATGTCATTACATATGGTGGATACTATATAAACAATATTTCTTTTCAGACAAAGGTAGAAGATGACAAAAGTAGAGTTCAAAATAGTGGGGTTACACTACAAGCTGAGGTTGTGCACTTTGCTAGTTCTAAAGACAAAAATCCAATCACAACATGCATGAGTTATTTTGGAATAATACAAGAAATATGGGAAGTTGATTATATCAGTTTTAGAGTCCCATTTTTCAAGTGTAAATGGGTTGATATCAATTCCGGTGTCATGACAGATGACTTTGCTTTCACATTGGTGGACCTTAACAAGATGAATTACACTAATGAACGATTTATTATGGTTGGTCAAGAAAGAAAAATATTCTACGTAAATGATCGAGCAAATAAAAAATGGTCAGTGGTATTGCAAGGAAAAAACATGCATGGATATCATATGAAGATTCTCTTTATATACTTGAGACAACATCTTTTGCATCAAGACCCATTGAAGACAATGTGGATGATGTAGCCGATGACATCCATACAATTCAGAGTGATCACAATGAAGGGATATGAAGAAAAATATATCCTAATAGGTTTTGTGATATTTTTTTAGTGACTTTAAATGTTGTTTTAGTTATGATAATTGATGTAGTACTGACCATAAATAATATTTTTCAGGTATGTCGACCTCAGGATCAAGAAAGACCGGACATGGTTGATCTGTCACACGATTTCCCGATGTGACATCCTGACGCGTTGCGGAGCAGAGGATACATGTTGACATTGACTCGCGGTCAAGTCTGCCTTCAAGGCCAAATGTTGATAGGTTTAGGAGTTATTTGGGTGTGTTAGAAAAAACCCATGTTTCTATCGTTCTTGCATCTTGGGATGACATCCCAAAGGTCGACACGAACCTTTTATGGCAGGACATTCAGGTATGTTTACTTAAAAGAAATTTGATATATTTTTTTCTTTGTTCTTATTATGTCATTAACATGTTCTCTGTTTTAAACAACAACGTTATGATATTTCAAACACTGGTCGAATTAGAAGGAAAGTGTTATCCCATGTAGCGATCAGATGGAGGGATTTCAAAACAAGACTGACATGACTATATGTCTTTGGAGACAGACAACATGAGTCTCCATGTGACAAGTACAGAATAATAGAGGAGGAGTGGATGTAGTTTCATGCATCTAGAGAGTCTAAGGACTGACAGGTTTGTTTCTTAACATATTTCTTTAGTTAATAAATGCGTTTTATTATGATTTTACACTTATGAATATACATTGTTTGACAGGGTAAAAGGTTAGCCGCCCAAGAAAGACAAAGGCTAAATGATGCACCACACGTATTATCACGAGGTGGTTATGCATTACTTGAGAAGAAGATGAGAAAGAGTGGAGCGGAGGCCTTAGGACTTGAGTTCCCCGACCTAGCACCTGCACCTACTAGGTACGAGATGTGGAAGGCTGCTCGGACTAAGTCTGATGGGAACATGATATCTTCCTCAGTTGCCTTGATCTCACAAAGAATTGTGAGTACAAATTTTAAACATTGTTTGATTGTGTATTTATCATCGCATTTATTTTATGTAACAAAGTTTTTTTTATATGCAGGATGAGTTGGTTGAGCAGCAGACTTAGGGAACATTTGTTGGCCAAGGTAGGGACAACATTCTAACAACGACCATTAAAAAGCCCGAGCAGCTAGGACGTGTACGTGGAGTTGGTGGGGCGATTGGTCTTCGTGACTACTTTGGCCCTACACAAAAAACACTTAATCCATGAGGCAAGAGGCACTGAGGAAGATGGATCTTCAGTGGGAGGAAAGGCTCAACCAAAGCATGAGATCTATGGATCAACAATTCATGGAGCAGCTATAGGAACAAAAAGAAATTCAAAGAGCGCTTGAAGAGAAGTTGCATTCCATGACACAGGGCACCATGGAGTTCCCCATTGAAGCTCCCACAGATCCTTCGGTCAGCACTAGAGTGTAGACCCTAGTGCTTTACTGTAGACCCTACTGAGTGTAGTGGTCAGTATGAGCTGTTGGTTGATGGGCATCCTCCATGCATTGTGACTGTCGGACGAGTCCTTGAGGGAGGCCAAACTATTCATGGTGTTCCCTTATTACCCCACCACATGCGTGTGACGATTGACGAGGTTTGGGATCCCCAAGCAAGCGTAGGTGCTTGTACCCACTTTAGAAATTCAGTTTGTGGGGAAGGCCATAAGAACATTTATAGACTGGCCTAGAGCATTGATCATGTTACACATTGCTACACCACATGTATAATATTTTTATTATTAGTATTTATATGTTAAATTTGTAAACATTGATTGATAACTTTGAAAATTTTATCTTCAGTTCATACGTCCTCAGAAGTAGCCGATGCATGAGCCAGTCATAGATGAAGATGATGAGATGGCTGAAGCGGAGGATGATCCTCTAGCAAAGCTCATGACACAATTACCTAGGTTGTCCAAAGGACCAATAGAATTTCACTAGGATTTGAGAGTATTTAGCATCTAGTGCCATGTGTCAGTATATATCACATTTAATGATGCACTAAAGGTCATTGGGGGAGACAGGATGTTGAATATTTCCATCCTTCAACTATGGCGCATGTAAGCTAGTTAATTTTGTCTTCCATATTAGTTATATTTAGATTCTTAGTTTCTAATAACTTAACTTTGTTGTTTTAGGTACATGGACACAGTCATTGTGGACCAAGGTCGGTCTTCCATGTACGGATTTGTTGAACTTTAGACCATCCAACCGTTTGGTAATACAATTGAGACCAAACAAAATTATTTTGCAAACATGGATGGTTGAGTCAAACAAAGACATATACTTTGTGCCATACATTGATGGGTATGGGTTGTTTTATGTAAAAGTACATTAAGGTTTACTTAATTAGTTTACTAACTATTTATGATTCATGATAGGTCTCACTGGAAGTTGATGGTCATCATTCCCAAACAATGCAAAATTATATGGTTTTGTTTGCTGCATAGGAAGATGAAAGCTGACTTGAAAACCATGCTTCAAAGGTAAGTATTTCTCTTTTTATATTTCAAATTCATGTTGACCTTCATTTTTATAATAATATAGTTATATGAATATTACCTTATGTTTTCAATGTAAATAGAGTTGTGGGTAAAGCCCGAGGTCAGCTAGTTCAAATTCTGTATCCAAAGGTTGTAAGTCATTTATAGTTCTAATTCATTTTCTATGTTATTGAATGATCTAAATGCTTGCCTATTTAGTTTGTCATTTTAGTGTAACAAGCAGCTAGATTCATGGGAATCTGGTTACTATGTCATGTCTTGGATTAAGACCATCATTCGAGTTGCCATTACAGATGATTGGGTTGAGGTAATGATGCTTACCTTCAATACATTACAAATCAAATTCATCTTTGAACATATGCAAACATAATGAATCTTTCTTCATTTTGCAGCGCTTCAAGAGTACATTTCCTATACTAGAGGAAGCAATTAAGAAGATAAGACAATAGTGGGCAGCTTATCTTCTCCAAAGATGGACCTAGGAAGATTTCCTATTTTACTGAACATTTACATTTAGTTTAACTTTAACTTTTGATAATTTAGGTTTTGGATTATTTTTTAGTACTTTGTTTACTTGAAACGTTCAAGATATATTATATTTTGCTGTGCTGGGATAATTTTCTGCTTTTCAGGTGTGGTTTTATTGTAAAAATAAATTAATTTAAAAAAAAACACCTAGTAGACGTCTATTATGGTACCGTCTGACGTCTATTGACGTTTGTCAGTGCACATGCTGACGTCTAATGGATTACAAGTCAACATACGTTCCAGATGGTTAAACATTGACTATCCCATGGTCAGACGTCTATATAGACGTCCCACCAATGCAAGCCAGACGATGTCCATATAGACGTCCGACCTACAGTCCGTCGTCTATATAGACGCCTGACCATGGAGTCTGATGTCCCATTAACGTCTCCCAATAAGACGCCAGACAGTGATCAAACGCCAAAAACTCCAAATAACAGGCATTAAAAGCCTTTTCTGCACTGCTGCAAGAATATCACTTAAACAATAACCAAGCTCTTACCAAACTATATTAAATAATTTTCTCAAACTTTTCCTCCAACTTAATGAATAACTTGATAAACCTTACCTACAAACCCAAATTATCTTTAATTATACGTGGACTAAAACCTATCAAGTTTAATTTTAATGTGATATGTACGTAACCATGTGATATATAAATTTCGGAGACTTGTATGTTTGGAACCATGTAATCTGAGGTGATTTCTCAAGTATAAATTTATTTATTCCACCTTTAAAAAAAAAATTCGTATCAAAATATTTTGTTCTATAATTTTTTATTTTAATCCGTTTTCTCATCATTTTGTAATTACAAATTTTAATTTACTCCATTAAATTTCAAAAGCTATTCCTTATACTATCCGCTCAACATTAATTACTTTCATATTCAAATTTTTTGATAATTTTCAAGAATATATATTAAATTGTAATCATATTTTAAATTTTTAACACAAATCCAAATTAGGGATTGGAAAACATAAAAGTAAAATTGAAAAATAAAACTAGAAATCAAAAGAGAAATCAAACAATTAAAAAAAATCAATTCATAAATCCAAACATACTACAAAAAACAAAGGCATTATCGACGGCCCTAGTCCATCGGAAACAGCCAAAAGTCGTCGGATTAGCGATGGCCAAACTTCCGTTGGTAAATTCTTTGTCACTAACTATTACCGACGGTCTTTGTCCTTCAGTAATTATCGAGGGTCACATCTTTCAGTAATTATCGAAGGGCATAGGCCTTCGATAATTATCGAAGGGAAAAGGCCTTCGGTAAGTCCTTCGGTAAGAACCAGCTAGAATTTAGTTATATTTGTATTTGTTATCCACCTAAACAAACCTGCATAACATGTTCACAACACAGACTTTGCATAACATTTTTAAACCACAAACAGACCTCCATAATATGATTCCCAAAATCATCCAATCATTGAAGGAGTAAACAACAATATAACATCAATTATATAAAACATAAAACAACATTTAAGAACTTGTATTTATAAATGAACCGTGATCCATAAAACATAAAATAATATATTCATCTAGACCAACAATGGTAAAATGTTTGAAAGACATGAGCATATTATAATGCAGCAGAATCATAATGTTCTAACATCCAAATGTTCTACTACGTTCAATAACAAAATAAAACTAATAATCTACATAGTCATCATCAAAATGATCTTCATCATCCTGCTGCTCTATAGATGGTTAGACTGTTGTGGGGTGGACTGGTGTGGGCTAGATTGATGTGAGCTGGACTGATGTGGGCTGGACTGATATGGGCTCCTGAGGGACGGCGGGTGATAGGGAGGGTCGTGGCTGGGTCGGAGGGACGGTGGAATGAAGGTGTGAAGCTTTAGGCAACACTCTCATGGCCAAGGACTTAAAGTTTGTAAACTCGTCTCTCAATGAGCTATATTCGTCTCTCAAATCATGATTTTCCTGGTCACATTGTTGTAGTAGCTGTGTCACGCACTCGATGGCCTCGTCAGCAGTGGTGGTTGAAGAAAAAGGTTGGTGCTTCAGAGTACCTCCTCTTGTTGCTGTGTAGTTTGCAGCAAGTTGTCATGCATCGTACACTCGTCCCTTTTTCTTCCCACCAATGACATCTATCCAACATTGTGTCCTACAGATTTCGTTGTCTTCATTACTCATAGCATCCGGTGTAGGAGCTGACCCATGTTCGAATCTAACATGTGAAAGTCTCGTAGAAAATTCTTCCTATTCAAGTACTCCAATTTAGAGTTTTAGGTACTTGATCCAATTTGACATGTTTCCTAGCTTCATTTAACAACTTTAAACTTCTTAGGATGTGTAGAGTACACATTCTTAGCTTAGTTTAGATGAATTCTCAATTTGTCACCTCTTTAGTACCTTTTTTAGGTTTCAAGTAGTACAATTTTTAGTTTTAGGTACTTCATCCAATTTCACACGTTTCTTAGCTTCATTTAACAACTTTAAACTTGTTAAGATGTCTATAACTCACATTCTTAGGCTACTTTGTTGCACTTTGCAAAGTTCTTCCATTCTATTGACATTTGTAGTAGAGCTTTTGAGGTTTCACTAGTGATTTGTACAACTTGTCTTAAGAATAACTTGTTCACTCAATTATTTGTCATTTCTAGTACATTAGAAGTTGTCTAGATAGTTTTAAGGTTCTTTTTACCTAAATTACAATTCTATGATGAATCCAAAGTAAGATAACAATAAAAACATAAATAATGTAACAAAAATTCACAAGTAAGATAACAATAAATACATAAAAACTACAACTCAAAATTCACGTGTTCTCAATAAATTCATGATTATGCCAAAACATCGCAACTCCAAAACATCACAACATCATTTTTCTTTGCTACTTTAAACATATATTGTTGCTTTTAACTCCTTTTTGCTGATATCATCTTTGATTGTTTTGTTTTAAGTCATATTGAGTAATTTCCTGTTTCTAGCGATTTGGAAAGGTGTAGTATTGCCATTTAGAGTTTTATTATCTGTTTTGAACTTTCTTTGATGTTTTAAGCCAATTGTTATTTTTTCAGGCTTTGTAGGTTAATCTATAATGTTATTTTCAGATTAGTAATAGTTGTTTTTATTAATTTCATTTGTTGTTTTTAGATTTTGTTTACTAACTATTTTTAACTAAACTAACCACTATCTTAATAAACTGTTGTTTTGATCATAATTTCTTTTCTAGGAAGAGATTATATTTCTTAGTTGTTGAAGGTAAACTAAGCACTCGTAATTGAAATTTAGGAATCCAAGTTTCCATACTAGGTTGTAAGTCTAAATTGACTTTGTTTCCTTCACCATATATAAACCTACTTAAGTTTTGAATGATTCACAAATGGTGTAAAAGAAATGGGAACCTCAGACTAGTATCCTGGATACTATCAATCTAAAAACAACCTTCATACTAAACTGAAAAGGGTAATCTAAACCTACACATTGTTAGATGTCTCATGCCTAATTATGACTGATTAGAACCAATGGCAGAGGCACTTGTACATGGTTTATGTTTTCAAATTCATCATTCACAGATTAAAGTACCAAAACAAACCACAACAGAATTGTTCATTATTTTTTCATGGAAAAAAAAACCTAACCAATATAATACTGGTTCATTGCTTTTGTTATTCTTTCTTTAATTGAATTTCAAGATAAGAGCACACCCCTTACATACTTCACAATCAGTTTCAAACCATCCATTCATGCAATCTCAATTTAGGTACCCATACCTTTGCCTTTGCTTTCTTTCCTGGTCACTGGTCACGACAACGCCAACACACTGGTTGAAGAAACACTCGAACAACACTATGGGGGAGGTTCGGCAAGTAAAGCGTAATATACCTTCACTAACACCATAGTCGCAGCGAACGACAATGGAGGTTGAAGGTTGTGAACGACAATTGAGGGAGAGCAAATCCAAAACGTCCTTCGGTATTGCCTACGCCGTTCTAAACCAGAGACAGGGGAAGAAGGGTTTTCAAAGGAGGGAAGAAGGGGAAGACGTGTTTTTCGCGAAATGAAATTAGGGAGGAAAATCTTAATTTCTGATTTCATACACTCACTACTACAAAATCATTGAATACCGAAGGATAATTACCGAAGGCCACTTGGCCCTCGGTAAAAATGATAATACCGAAGGATCTTCCGACGGTCATAAAAGTTGGTCATTACCGAAGGCTTTTGGCCCTCGGTATTACACAGAGAATATACCGAAGGCTTTTGGCCGTCGGTATATGCATTCACTTAATGAAATCTGAATTTGGGATTTCCCTCTTCCATTTTCCCAAATACTTTCCGAAAAGCTTGTCCCAATCTTTCACTCCCGTCCTTGCTTTCCACTCTACCGTGCCCTAATCTCTACCTCCCTCTGTCGTTCACCATCCGAAACCATCATTGCCATTGATTCTCAACCTGTCGAGCTGCTATTTCTTTACGACGGTGGTTTGGCTGCGTCAGGAGGTGTTCTCGCGGCGTGGGCAGAGCTTGTAGTTGCCAAGGGAGGCTAATCCAGGGGTTGTGTGACAAAGT
>NW_025907885.1:0-10829 GCF_018835915.1 Vigna umbellata
ACCGGTATGGACGACTGATCTCATAAGCACACACGAATAATGATTAAGGAAATTCAGGCAAATTACAAATTAAGCCTACTGGATCAGGATTGGGCCGAGATTAAAACATCGCTAATCCTAGGCTCACGCCAGAAAACTATAAATGTAAGTCAAAGGTAACAGGTAGGTGGACGCATTTACTGAGCATTAATTACTGCCATTGTTATATTTGATAACTCGACAGTTCAATTACTGACTTTGGCATCGGAGTATCTTTAACAAGTACACACCGGCCGAAATAGAGGACCAAGAATACAAGGAACACGACTGGACATCGAGAAAGGACAGATTGTGAAGGTGTTGTGTGACTCAGCCCCATAACCGAAACAATTAGCATTCTTGTTGACATAAAGTTGATTGAGATAATGGATATGGAGTGAGGATCTTGCTTTTGGTTTTGCTCATGTATTTCCAGAATTTTTGGGGATACGATTGTGGAAACTAGGTGGCTTCAGTGTGTAATGGTTTTAAATATTATGTTTTCCAAATGATTTTATTCATTGTGGCATGATGGAGTTCTGGTTTCAGTTGAAGTGTAATTGTAATTTCTTTCAACATTATGAAACAAAAGATAAAAGAAAGCAAGTATTATATTGGAAATGAATACTTAACACCTTTAAACATTTAAATATAAGATATAATGTTTTTGTCTATAAAATGATTATGTATTAATATTGTTTTTATAATTTAGTGTACTTATTTCTGCGTATAAATTTGCATGCTTTAGAAAAGGAATATATGCAAGTGTATTGAAATAGTTAAGTTTTCAAATGTTTAGTTTTGTATGTATATATTGAATATGTTAATATTTTTTAATGACATTTTCATATTAGAGTAATACATAGAGTTGAAACATATTATATGGTTTAAATGAATCCTAGTCTTAATTTGTTTCAATGTAACAAAATAAAGTAGACGTTATTTAAATGGCTTTTTCAAATAGAAAAGTCTTTACATATTTCAAATGTTAGTTAATATGTGTTATGTTAAACACATGAGCTTTAGGATTAAACATAGTACTAGTAAAATTTACAATTTTTTATGTTTGTTTTGGTCAATAATTTGTTTTGATATAACAATGTCAACCATAATGAAAAAGTTAAGTAAAATTAAATTTTAATAAAAACACATGATATTTTTGTCAGTTTTATATTCTTCTTGATTAGTTGTATTTTATTTTTCTCAAACCTAAAAGGGTATTAATAATGTATCATTTAGTATGTTAGATAATTTAGACAGGTTACAAATATACAATTGGTGTGTTGTTGTGCCTAGATTAATAGCTAGTAGTTTGAATTTGGCTACTAAAGCAAAAAAAATGTGGTTGGATTACACTTATTTGGGTGTGTTGCCTCATGATCCAAAACTCGACAAACTGATACTCCTTATTTTGAAACAAGATAAAACATATCATATTTTATTTACTTCTGAGGTCGCTCTTCTGATAAGGCTTCTTTAATAATTTCATGCAAAAGTTTTTCATCTGTGATTGTTACGTTACTAATATTTTGTTCATCATAATGTCAATTTCAATTTAAATGAATAATATGATACATCAAGAATAAAATATATTTGTCACAAATTTTAAATCATATATCTTACTACCCACATTATGCTTAAAAGATGCAATTTTTCTTTCACCAACTCTAACATCCTTCCAATGTATAATTCTAGGAAATAGACTTTTCTTTGAATCCAACTTTCTTTGATAAAATAAAAATTTCTCCAAATACCAAGTTCCAAATTTATTTCATTGACATTAACATACATATAAGTCATTAATAGATAGAAAAAATAGTTACAACATTAAATAGCATTGCATAAAACATACTAATAACAAAGTTTGAAAATTTCTTGCAATAAAAAAAATAGCTTATAACATAATAATGTGATCAACTTCTTTGCCTCATTATACACATTAAATCTCAATAGAAACTACCCATTAAATACTCACAAACAACATTCTCCAAATTATACTTTCTAAATCCATCTAAATCATCTAACATTTTAAATAACCTTAAATGTACAGTTCTTATTTTAATTTAGAACAAAAGCTCGATCAACCCCAATAGTATGTACAACCTACAAAAGTCGTCAACCTTTTGTATCATTACAACATTTCACAATTTCATTGACAATATTTTTCATATTCACATGGTTTTTATGGAATAGTCTCTTAGTATGATAATTAGGGATGACAAAGTAGGACAGATTGACACATTGAGCCCCTTGGCCGGTTGAAGTCTANGAATGGTGTCAGTATATGACGTTGATCTCTTTGTTTCTAACACAACATTTATCAAGCCCAACCAACTGCGTCCCATATAAAGTTGGACGTTCTATTTGAATTTAAAAAGGATAAATAAAAAAAGGGAGCGACATTTGGGTTTGGTTAACGAATAATATGTCACATGCCCAAGAAATTGGACGTTTATTGTTAGTTTAAAGGAAAAAGAAATAAAAAGGGAGTAATCTGGATGACAATAATACGTCGAAGTCTAAAGAATGACGTTAACCTCTTCGTTTCATAACTTTTTTATTAATATTACGTCGAGTAGCTTTACTAATCGACGTACTATTGGTGTTCTAAAAGAAAAAGAAAACAAAAAGAGTGCAATGGTATATTCAATGTAATGATGTAACATTAAAAATTTCAATTACAATCATACAAGTGATTTAATCAATTTAAACAATTCAATCACCATTCACTAATGTTATTGCCAAAAGAGAATTTTATTAATATTCAAAAGATGATTACAACCAGCAAAACAAAAGATGGCTTAAGAAGCCACTGATTACAAAATTAAAATCAAATAACAAAAATTCATATTCTTGTGTTGCAGAATTATTGTTGATCCCTTTCTGGTTGTTCACATCACCTTCCTTTCCATTTTGTCGGTGATTTTTCAATCCTCATACTCTTTTGTCAATGACTGTTTCAACTTTCAATTTACTTGAGCCCCAAGAATCTTTTCGCGATTCTGACATACAAAAGATGATTACAACCAGCAAAACAAAAGATGGCTTAAGAAGCCACTGATTACAAAATTAAAATCAAACAATGAAAATCCATATTCTTCTATTGCAGTTAGCTTTCAATTTACTTGAGCCCCAAGAATCTTTTTAGCGATTCTGACATACAAAAGATGATTACAACCAGCAAAACAAAAGATGGCTTAAGAAGCCACTGATTACAAAATTAAAATCAAAGAACGAAAATCCATATTCTTTTGTTGCAGTCAGCTTTCAATTTACTTGAGCCCCAAGAATCTTTTTAGCGATTCTGACATACAATCTATTTTCACCGCATACCATTTAGCCCACTCATCTTCTTCAATTTTTGTCAAATCTGTTTTGTTTGGACTCCAAGATTCAGAAATGGGATAAACTCGCTGATGACCAATCCAAACCTTTATATCAACCCGCTTGACTGTGGAACAAAATGTTTCATCACTCATCTTTAAGTTGGATTAGAACAACCTCATCAGTTTCAGATATTTGTGAGAAACCACAGTTTTAATCTTCTTCACTGGTCCCTTGTCCATGAAAAACGCGTTCATTCTGATTACACACCCCCAAGCGAACCAACTGGGCGTCCTCTAGATCGCGCACTATATGTGACTGGTCGGGCCACCACTGAAGCTCATCCCGAGTGCTGTAGCCGAATCGAAGGAGATCGACGTCATGGGAAGCCCATATGTATCCTTTGGTGTGTGGCCAGCCCTCAAACGGCTCGACAACTTCTTGATCTATGTGAACGCCACCCTTCAATAGAAAGAGAGACATTTCAGTTATGACTCGTTCGCCCCCATAAAATGATGACTCTGATTCTGAATCTGCTTCCCTCTCAGACTTCTCGAAAGAAGACGACACCGAACTGGAAGACCGAGTGTCACCAACTCCCGCACCCTCGCCACCCTGGCCCGCCAGCTCCTCAAACGACGAAATACTAGCGGAAGACATTATTAAGTTATTTGGGAAAAATAATACACCGAATGGTTGAATAAAGGAAGAAGGAAGAATAAAGAGTGAAAATGACGGTCCATCGCATCCCTATTTATAGAGAAAATTTTCGAAACTGTTGCGTATCCCTAGCCGTTGAGATCAACCATGATTGACTGACGTTCCCACTACTCCAAAAGATGTTCGCGCCCTGTCATGACACGTGTTTTCCCGCCCAAACATTTTCAAAAACCAGTAGGAAAGCCTAACCCCCTAGTTGACCCGGACGGCCACTTAAACCCAACATCACCTCCGTTGACTAGGGCTTGGAGGGCCTAATGTACCATATGGTCGGACGGTCTCCATTGAGACATGACCGTCCGGTCATCAAAGAGGATAATTGACCGGTATGGACGACTGATCTCATAAGCACACACGAATAATGATTAAGGAAATTCAGGCAAATTACAAATTAAGCCTACTGGATCAGGATTGGGCCGAGATTAAAACATCGCTAATCCTAGGCTCACGCCAGAAAACTATAAATGTAAGTCAAAGGTAACAGGTAGGTGGACGCATTTACTGAGCATTAATTACTGCCATTGTTATATTTGATAACTCGACAGTTCAATTACTGACTTTGGCATCGGAGTATCTTTAACAAGTACACACCGGCCGAAATAGAGGACCAAGAATACAAGGAACACGACTGGACAGCGAGAAAGGACAGATTGTGAAGGTGTTGTGTGACTCAGCCCCATAACCGAAACAATTAGCATTCTTGTTGACATAAAGTTGATTGAGATAATGGATATGGAGTGAGGATCTTGCTTTTGGTTTTGCTCATGTATTTCCAGAATTTTTGGGGATACGATTGTGGAAACTAGGTGGCTTCAGTGTGTAATGGTTTTAAATATTATGTTTTCCAAATGATTTTATTCATTGTGGCATGATGGAGTTCTGGTTTCAGTTGAAGTGTAATTGTAATTTCTTTCAACATTATGAAACAAAAGATAAAAGAAAGCAAGTATTATATTGGAAATGAATACTTAACACCTTTAAACATTTAAATATAAGATATAATGTTTTTGTCTATAAAATGATTATGTATTAATATTGTTTTTATAATTTAGTGTACTTATTTCTGCGTATAAATTTGCATGCTTTAGAAAAGGAATATATGCAAGTGTATTGAAATAGTTAAGTTTTCAAATGTTTAGTTTTGTATGTATATATTGAATATGTTAATATTTTTTAATGACATTTTCATATTAGAGTAATACATAGAGTTGAAACATATTATATGGTTTAAATGAATCCTAGTCTTAATTTGTTTCAATGTAACAAAATAAAGTAGACGTTATTTAAATGGCTTTTTCAAATAGAAAAGTCTTTACATATTTCAAATGTTAGTTAATATGTGTTATGTTAAACACATGAGCTTTAGGATTAAACATAGTACTAGTAAAATTTACAATTTTTTATGTTTGTTTTGGTCAATAATTTGTTTTGATATAACAATGTCAACCATAATGAAAAAGTTAAGTAAAATTAAATTTTAAGAAAAACACATGATATTTTTGTCAGTTTTATATTCTTCTTGATTAGTTGTATTTTATTTTTCTCAAACCTAAAAGGGTATTAATAATGTATCATTTAGTATGTTAGATAATTTAGACAGGTTACAAATATACAATTGGTGTGTTGTTGTGCCTAGATTAATAGCTAGTAGTTTGAATTTGGCTACTAAAGCAAAAAAAATGTGGTTGGATTACACTTATCTGGGTGTGTTGCCTCATGATCCAAAACTCGACAAACTGATACTCCTTATTTTGAAACAAGATAAAACATATCATATTTTATTTACTTCTGAGGTCGCTCTTCTGATAAGGCTTCTTTAATAATTTCATGCAAAAGTTTTTCATCTGTGATTGTTACGTTACTAATATTTTGTTCATCATAATGTCAATTTCAATTTAAATGAATAATATGATACATCAAGAATAAAATATATTTGTCACAAATTTTAAATCATATATCTTACTACCCACATTATGCTTAAAAGATGCAATTTTTCTTTCACCAACTCTAACATCCTTCCAATGTATAATTCTAGGAAATAGACTTTTCTTTGAATCCAACTTTCTTTGATAAAATAAAAATTTCTCCAAATACCAAGTTCCAAATTTATTTCATTGACATTAACATACATATAAGTCATTAATAGATAGAAAAAATAGTTACAACATTAAATAGCATTGCATAAAACATACTAATAACAAAGTTTGAAAATTTCTTGCAATAAAAAAAATAGCTTATAACATAATAATGTGATCAACTTCTTTGCCTCATTATACACATTAAATCTCAATAGAAACTACCCATTAAATACTCACAAACAACATTCTCCAAATTATACTTTCTAAATCCATCTAAATCATCTAACATTTTAAATAACCTTAAATGTACAGTTCTTATTTTAATTTAGAACAAAAGCTCGATCAACCCCAATAGTATGTACAACCTACAAAAGTCGTCAACCTTTTGTATCATTACAACATTTCACAATTTCATTGACAATATTTTTCATATTCACATGGTTTTTATGGAATAGTCTCTTAGTATGATAATTAGGGATGACAAAGTAGGACAGATTGACACATTGAGCCCCTTGGCCGGTTGAAGTCTAACAAGCATAACCCACAGTCATACGAACCCAAAGTGCGGTAAGGTGAGCCAACCCATTGACCTGTTTTTAAAATCCGCATTTCGCACTACTGATCCACCTTTGTATGGAGGCATCCTCCCTCTTCGTCGATTCTCCACTCAACCATGTTTCCCTTTCCCTCCTTTAATAATGTATAACTTTTTTTCTTATTCTCTCTAACCATTTTCATTTAATTTTTTCATTTTTGTTTATTAGGTATGTAAGCCTTCATTAAATTTGGAAAATATACTAGATGATTATATATCTTTGAAGCGACAAAACTTAATCTTAGATCAAGAAAGGGTTGCGATAATGCAAGAAAAGTACAAAATTCAAAAATTGTTGAAGGACATGAAAAATGTCGTCAATACTTACCATGACTTTCAAAGGTCAGTCACGATAAATTCTCTTTTACAAATAAAACTCCTTCAGGTACATGAATTAAAAGATTAGTATTTTTTTTATTCCTGAGATCTTAAATGTCAAAAGTTTTGACTTTTATTTGTTAGGTGTGTGCATTGGTACCACATCCTCTATAAAGAGCACAACCACAACCAATGTGGAGTCACATTCTGAAAAGAGAAATGTGGGCCAGCCTGCAGCCTAAACGTATGTGGGACAGACCAACCCAACTCACATTTTGTGGCTAAGTGCAGGCCAAGCCAGCTTGCATCGCCATCCCTAATGACAATTACTATCTTTTGTGAAAAAAAAAAAATTTCTCTACCACCCACCATAAGTCTCAAAACTAAGCATTCAATAATGTAAATGATACAGAACCTTATTTGAAATCATCCTCTCCTTTTTATCCACTTACTACATAATTCAATTAGTAATGTCATACTAACTTTTACTTTCTCCCACATAAAAAATAATCATGCAAATAGGATTGATGGGACACAACACAACTCATTCATTACCATCTTATTCATAACACCCAAATACTTACATGAATTTTGCAGAAAAAACTACATTCACAATCATTAATTCAAGTTTTCACCACCAAAAACAAATAATATTATATAAATTTGGTTTGCCATAACATATTCCTCAACTTCCCTTGCGCAATTGTCATTTGATGTTGCAAATAATGTCCATCTACATTCAATACATCATTTAAAAACAACATTTGACATCATCCAACAATAACAAACAACATTCATAATATCCTACTAATGGACTCATAGATACACTAATAATAAGACACAATAACATTTATGAAAACACGACAACAATGTTGAAAATCGCAACCACATTGAACAAAGACAGGATTACAAATATAAATCAAATAAAAAAAAAAAGTTATTTAGTTAAACATTTTACGGTCACATATGGATTGAATGGAGCACTAAACCAAGGGATTTTACCAACAAACTCCAACTACATATCACTATCATTCTAATAATTTGGTAACATAAAAACACGTTACCTATTTTTTATAGACCATACATACAAAATCAATAGTAGTTATCCCGGATTAGATGAATAACTTTATTTCAATGTAACTACAATACATTGTGTGTACATTTAATTTTCAACCACCTAATCATAGAATGCATGTATAATAAATTTGTTTATTTTTCCAATAATTGTTTCCAAAATCATATCTACTATGAAATAAATAAAAGTTTTGGGGTTTTCAAAAAAACTACACATGATTAAAACTTCATTTATACTTCATTTGGATACCACGATTTGTATAAGAATTACACCTAGGTTGGACACTTCCCAACATATCAAAGACTACCCCAAACAAAGTCAATGAATTTCAATTATAAATTGTTTAATTTAGTATTGGATGCACTCTTCAACAAATTATGAAAATGCACAAACCAAAAATTATACCCAAGAGTACATATTGTTGTATCATAAAACACACAAATTTTTCTTGATGAAAAAAACTTTAACATAACCATTTCAAAATATGCATAAATACATAACTTTAATACAATAAATATCACAAATGAGGAATCTTGTTTCTTCTATACAAAAACAACTTTCATACATGCTTACCATTTTCTAACCAAACAATGAAGCCAACAAAAAGGTTAAAAAAATCCACCCACTGAGACACTAAGAACAATGACAATGACCCTAAAACCATGTAGCACAAGACCATTGCCAACACACTAAAGATAATAGTAAAAAATCACTCAACCATACCAATAAAAAAATGAACCAAAGGAACCCTCCAAGTAATCAATGGACTATCCCCAATAATGGAGAATGGGAAACGAAGCAAGAGACCCTAAAAGAAGCTTAAAAAGGAGAGGGAAAAGAAAAATGAGCAACAAGAAATTAAACTCACAATCAGTAAAGAAAACTCAAAAGGACAAGGGAATGCGGAAATGAAATTTAAAGCAAGGAAGGGTATGTCAAAGTGAAAGTTAAAAAGATGAGGGGTCAAATTCAAATTCAAACAAAGGAACATTTCCAAAGTTACCAAAATTTTCTTCTATGTCCGATGACATTAAGCCCACCAAGTTTAAAAAAAAAAAATATATCAGCTATCTTGACCAATGTAAAATGGAAGTATTAAAATATGTAGTTGCAAGAGAAATTTTTTGTTTTTAGTTTTCTCTTCTTAATAAAAAATTTGAAAAAAATTGAGATGTGACATCACGAATTATAAGTTTTAGTAGAACTTGATGTGTGGTATATTTCAGGTTAAACTTAATATTTTAAGACAAAATTATAATTTGATACTTCCTTTAAAATATTACACTATTTTAATAATATAATGATATATGTTGGTATTTTAAGTTAAAATGTTAATATTTAAGATTGTGAAGTAATTATCTTTTACCTTTTGGATATAGCTCCTAAATTTTAAATTAAATAGTGCAAATTTATATATTTTTCACATTTATATTCAATTTTTTTTTAGAAAAAAAAAATCATCATTTGTATGATTTTACATTATTTTATCTTTTGATATCAAGAAAATTTTAGACACATACATAAGAGATGTTAGCCACTTAAAAGTGGTATTATCAAACATTATAGAAGTAATAGGAATTATCCAAGTTAATTTGGATTTATTTATGTAAATAGTTTATCAAAACTTTATAAATAGGTTCATATTTATTTTTTTTGTTTAACATACATAATTGCATATTTATTTCTCTTTTAAATTTAGAGTTTGTTTTAGCATTGAAGTTCGCTATCTCATGATAGAGGTGAAGATCTCAGCTATGTTTCAAAGGGAAGACCAAACAAGGTCATATCGGATTGTAAGAACAATTGACACTTATAGGATTAAGTTGAACTTTTCAAAACTATATGATATCTACAAGGAATATGATAGTGGTTGACAATGACCACATGATACTTAGGGCAATCAAGTAAACCAAATAACATTATTTTTTGGGTGATTGGGTTGGTGACTTTACTTGTGGTAAGTCTACAACAACTATTTTACAATTTTATAGGAGATTCTATAATATCTTAAAAGAGTAAGAAATAAGATATTGTTTTTCATTCTCGTTTTTTTACTAGAGTTGAATATTGTGTTATGACTCAATATTACTAAGATAGTTAATATTATTATTTTTTCTGATGTGAATGTTTCTCTCTTTGAACTAAACCTTATGTAATGTGACAACTACAATGCTAAAAAAAATTACAAAGCATGTCAAATTTTTTTTTTATTATTATTATTATAATTGTCATTATACGTAACATATAGTCAATATATTGTCTTTTCAATTCTTTAACTAAATAGATTGTTGATGTATTTATAAAATCTCACTTTATTAAGCATTTACGTTTTTATTAGTGACAAACTTAGTTGTTTCGTAATAATGCATTGAGTTTGGGAGAATATTAAACAATATTATGTATATTAGGTAAGAGTGTGTAGTTTTTATGTTATTAAGTTTTATATTTATATGTTTGTTGTATCATATATTTTTATGTTCTCTAACAGAGTTAATATGGAAATCTTATTTCTCTTTTTAATTAATGTATCATACCATCTTTCTAAAAATTATTGAGATCATACTCTCAATAATATGAAAATATCTCTTAATATTTTGTTTTGCTTGTATTAGTGATGAATGAGCCAAGACTTTTTTTATTGTTGTACACGTAGGTTGGATAGAAGACAATCTACGCCACTATCAAGAGTCAAATCGCCTCT
>NW_025907886.1:4823-51987 GCF_018835915.1 Vigna umbellata
ATATATATATATATAAAATTGAATGCAAAAAGTGTGAGTTTTCTTCTCAATATCTGAAGTGTTAAGAGCAATACAATTCGAGTAGCACATGGGAGTTTTGGACATGCTACCAATGCATGTATTTTCTTAAGGCACTAGAGGTGTTTTTTATGGGAGGATTTGTGGCATAAGTAGGCCTAATTGTTACATTCTGAGAGGAGATCATGGCTGCTATCATAGCCTATCAAACAAGCATATTGAAGGAAATGAAGCAAATTTGGTAGGAATGAGATTCAAATCTTGTGATTGAAGCTCCAAAGGATGTTCATCCTGTACCATGGCAAATCCAAGGGAGATAGATAAGATGTCTTCAACTTTGTTCTTGTATGCATTTTTTTTCTACATCATAAGATGTCTTCAACTTTGTTCTTCTATGCATTTTTTTTTCTATATCATACTTATAGAGGGTAATATAGTCTTGATAAACTTGCCAACTATGGTTTTGAACAAAAAAATTGAGTTTTATTTGTTTGATATTATGCCATAATTTATTAGGGAAAGTTTCCTAGGAACAAGTACGGGTTACTTGCGTTTAGATTTTTTTGATTATGTTATTTTGAGGTTTGACCTAGCCCCTTCATGTTTTTGTTGGTAATTTTTATTTTTCTAGTTTTATATACTTTTTGACACATTACAAATATATGGAGATTCAATTGACAAGGATGTCTTTGTTCTATAGTGATGTTTTGCATGCCAAATCTTTAATAGAAAATTAAAGCTATATTTCACACTGGATAGATTAACATGTCCCAAAATTTCAACAGAAGTTTTGCATCTCTGTTTAAATATTTAAAAAATAATAACTTACCAGATCCGTTTAGAATAGGGACCATGTTACGCGCAGCACCTCTGACAACTAGACGGAAATCCCTCTTAAGACCAACATATTTGGCATATTCCTACACAATCCATAAAGGGACAAAATAAGTATCCGCGACTCTTTTAATAGCCTATCGGATAAATACACTACAAACTCTAATACTATATCACTTTTTGGGATCTTGTTCAGAAGTAATAATATAATTGTTGGATATTGCAGAAGCAGGTTGTTGTTTCATCTATGCTTTGGATAAACTAACAGGATTTCAAGAAAACAGAAATGAAAGAAGAAATTGTTAAACCCCATTATGATGGGTTGACATGTTTACCTCATTAACAGGGGCCTCATTCTCCCGAATAACAGCATCATGGCTTTCAATTTCTTTCCCGAATGTAGTCTTCAGAAGGTCCCCAGAATTCCCAACAACAGCACAAGTTCGGAACTGTCGTGGGTGAAATGGGGGCTTTGCAGGTAATAACACATTGAGGTTCTCTTCACAAAGAGTCTTGTTGCTGCATTTCTTTGTCCCCCTACAAGAAGAAAAGGCATTTGCACACATACACTAACTGATAACACATGCAACCCAATAAACAAAATTGAAATTAAGTTTCAAGATCCATACAACTGTGCTATCCTTTGTGGAGCGTAATCCATCCAACCACCAGGTCGAGAATCAAGATACTCTCTGGTCAACACAGTTGTTATGTTCCGATACTGCAACATCTCAACACATCCGCCCAAGTAAATACTCATTCTGAAACTTCAAATGAAACAGGAACAAAAGGAGTGTCATTACAATGCACCTGTTCCCACAACAGGATTGCCTCACACACATCATATTTGTACTCCAACGGCTCAAAGTGCTTAAACTGTGCGTTGTACTTCAATAATTTAAACATTGAAAAAAAAAAGAAACTCAACAGTTTAACCATTAACGAAACATTAAAAAAATAAGAGTTCTCAGAACTCAGAATTGAGAAGACAGAAAGACATACCCAAGAGCTGTTGGTATCTTCAGGGTATTTCAGGATCAAATTACAATGGTCAATTATATGAGCAGTGAGTCCTAGCCCCCTCTTATCTTGTTTCAATTTCCAACGTCAGCACATATCTTAACACAACTATATTCTATCCTTTTAAAAAAATAAAAGCACAAGACTTGGATTCAGATGCTTATATGTTTTTTATGTGATTGTTCTATCAGAATTGGAAGTGAGTGTATCCATAGTTACACATCAATAATATTAAGAAATGATACGATGAATAAATAACCACATCAGTATTATTCATCAGAGAGAAATGTTTCAGATCGAACAGTTACCACACATTGCTGAACACTGGACTGAAAGTTAGACAAGACGCGGATAATTTCGGATTTGCGAGCCGAAGAAAGGGACCCTGAACATGCGAATTTAAACGGAAATTAAGAAAACAGAATTAGAATGATTGATATTCCAAGTGTGGTGTGGTTACGGTGATAATACCTGCGAAGAGAGAGGATTGGATGTAGAAGAGGAGGAGGGAGAACAATGCAACCGCGCACACCAGATAAAGGATGGTGGGTCGTCGGTTAAGGGCTGAAACCTGCTTGTACTGCCTCATTGGTGTTTGAGTTACTCTCAGAGAGAAAGAGACAGAACAATGTCACATACAATGGAACGAAAATGTGGCAGAGAAGAAACACCTTCCGCTGTCCGAAAAACGAAGACGTTTTAGGCTCTGGCGAACGTCACCGACTTTCTTCGCTTCATGAATGGAATTGGAAACGCAAATGGAAGCGCGTTTGGATTCGCGTTCTGAGGTGAGAATCGCGTTTTGATATGGTGCCAAATCAGACCGAGGGACTCTGATTCATGTATATATTTCAGATAATATATATACTATTGGCAAATAAACCATTTTATTTTTGGGTTAAATATGTTTTTGATCCCTTAACTTTTAGTGAAATTTGGAATTAGTCCCTCTTCAAAACTTTGGCCTAATTTAGTCCCCAAACTTTAAAAATGTGTGAATTTAGTCCTTTGAACTAAATTTTGTTAGGTTTATTTGATGTTTCAAGTGCCTTTCATGATAGCATTTGAGTTGTTTATACCATTTGACATATTTTTGCTTCAATGTTAACTGAGAAATGCGTTTGAAACATCAAATAAAGTTAACAAAATTTGGTTAAAAGGACTAAATTCACACATTTCTAAAGTTTGGGGACTAAATTAGTGCAAAGTTTTGAAGAGGGACTAATTCCAATTTTCACTAAAAGTTAAGGGATCAAAAACATATTTAACCCTTTATTTTTTAATGTAAGCATTAGGAATGGTAAAAAGTCCCACAATATTTCTTTTGTTATTTTTGTGATTTGTTTCGTACGATTTATTACTAGAAAAATGTAAAGGTTAAGTAAGAATTAAATTTACTATTAAATGATCACATTTAGGAATTAAATAATATTAATATTTTTTTACATGTGAGAGATTAAATCGTAAAATTATTATTACTATTATTATAAGAAGTTTTGTAAGAATATTGTATCATCAAAATATCATTTTAAAGGTTAGTTTGACATTAAATTAAGAATATTTTATTAAAATTTATAATAGATTAAATCAAATTTATTATTACTTTAAGGATTAAATTATCTGTATCACCTTTTAATATCAAAAGTTAGTCATATATCTTGTATATATTTTTAATATAATATCTTACATATATGTAAAACACATGTATATATTTTTTTGTGTATATATGTTTGTGTTTATGTGTGTTTGTATTTGTGTCTGTGTTTATGTTTGTGTTTGTGTGTGTACACATGTTTATGTGTGTAGGTGTGTTTGTGTCTGTGTGTGCATATGTGTTTTTGTTTGTGTCTGTGCTTATGTATGAATGCATTTTTGTATTTTTTGTATGTTTATATGTATGTGTGTTCGTGTTTGTGTCTATGTTTGTATGTTTGTGTTTGTGTGTACGTGTTTGTGTTTGTGTATTTGTACCTTTGTGTGTGCATGTGTGTTTGTATGTGTACCTTCGTGTGTGCATGTGTGTTTGTATGTGTATATGTGTGTCTGTTTATGTGTGTGTGTTTATTTGTGTATGGGTAAAAATATTGATTTTATATAAGATGGTGCATAAAAATGGAATTTCCAACAACACTATTTTCGGAAGAAACATATCCCCAAAAAGAAAATTCCTTATAACTATCATCTATCTATTTGTAAGAATCTAGAAAATCGTGTATTAGATATGATAGTGTATTCTAAATAACGAGACTCGTTTATTTTAATATTAAAAGTTCAAAAGTATAAATAGAATTTCAACTAACAAGTTTCATTATATAGAAAAATACCATCTTTCTAGAAATTGTTCTCTAAGAGCCTTTTTCCCTCTTTTTAAGTCTTTTAAACCATAGTACAACTGTTTGAATATCAGAGAGTACCTAAGTGATCACTAAAGTGAGGTTTTCAAGTTTGTTCAATCAGTTTCCGTATAAGAGTAAGTTAGTTATGCTATTTTCTTTATTTTGTGTGTTTTCCTGTGCATGTGAGTTGTTGTTCTTTGTATGTGTCATCTGAGTCTTCTATAAGACTCTATGTTGATTAGTGGTACTAACGATATACATTAATCATTGTTTTGTGGCTTGTAGGAGCAGATAAAGTTTCTTGAGTTGTTAGTCATTCTAGGTTCCTTAAAATAGATTGATCATCGAACAAGAATCAAGTAAGGAAAGCTAACTACTAAATTTTAAAGTTATTGATATGTTTCTAGTATATGATGCATTTTTGAATTTAATCTAAGATTGGTAGTCTAGTATGGGAAAACTTTGTTGTGATTGCTTGTTGAATGAGTTCTTGTTTTTTGTTGTTTATTATTGATGAAATTGATGTTTTAGTTAGTGAAATTGATGTTGAAATTTGGTATGAAATGTATTTATGTGTTGCTTGAAATTGAAGTTGAGTTGATGAATTGAGGAACTAGCTAATTGAGTAAAGTTGTATTCCCTTTGACATTAAAGCATGTTTTTGGACCAAACATTAAGTTAAGAATACCAAATTTGAGTGTTAGTGTGTTTTACTATGATTTTAAGATCCTTACTTATGTGAAGTGGGTTTATATGGATGCTAGGTATGTTTAGTGTGAATTTGTGATGTTTCATTAAGTATATTATGACTGTTTCTATATATAAAGTATGTTGTGAAAGAAATTTCAAGGAGAAGTTTCTTGTATGGTTTCAAGTTGTGTGTGTATTGATGTAAGGGTGGGGTATGTGGTGAGAGGAGCATGATGTCTTAGTCTAGGGCTTTATCTTGGTCTAAGGTGTTAACGGACTAACCTTGTATGTAGTAGGGTGAAACTCATTGGCAATGTTTTTGTAGAGCAGTATAGGCCACCACTAAAGTGACGAGAAACATTATAAGGGGGGTTGAATAGTGTTTCCATATATCTTTTCGCAGTTGATGTTTTGATCGTAGTCGTTGAAGGTTGAATGATCCACATAAGCTACTTAATCGTTGCCCTAAAAACGTTGTTCTGGTGGAAAAGTTCATGGTCTTTATTTTAGCTTATCTTCCTGTCATTTAGGAGGAAGTGAATCTTTAGAGAAGAGGGTGTCTATTAATAGGTGAGTATGTGAGGATTTTGTTTTCGTCTAAGGGAATTAAGCTACGTCCAGTTCTTCTCTAAGGTAACTTAGAGGGTTTCACTAGATTTTCAATGAAATACATGTGAGTATTTTTACCACTCCTGATTACACTAGTCAAGCTTAATCATCCCCGTCATTGTGACTAGTATCGAGTATCACCTACTTCTGGTTCGCAGTATTATTTACCACTCCTAATATCCTTCAAATACACTTGTCAAGTTTAGTTTGACCCATTTCTGGTTATCGGTATCAACCTATATGGGAGATTTACTTAGGTTTTAAAATAATTCAAATTATTTCGGTCTAACCTAAAGGACCCATACAAAGTTGTTGGGTACCTAAATAACTTGTTCTTTTTATTTTGCAGGTACATTCAAAATCTAGGAAGTCCATGTGGTATCTTAACAAATGTTTAAGACACATGACCAGGGATAAGAAGAAATTTACAAACTTCTGGAAAATGGAATAATGCTTTATTACATATGGTGGTAACAATAAGGGCAAAATTCTTGGATTAGGAAACATTGGAAGTGTAGATACCTTGATGATAAAAGACGTAATGCTTGTAGAAGGATTGAAGCACAATCTACTCAGTATAAGTCAACTTTATGACAAAGGACTCAAGGTAACCTTTGAACAAAATTTTTGCACTATTCATGGAAATGATTCATCTGAAACTGATTTGAAAGGTGTTAAGCATGATATATGTAGAAAATGCATCTAGTAAAAATATTTCATCTTTAGTAATGAAAGAAGAAAATTCATGTTTGTGCCCATAAAAGGGTTGCTCATATTCAATCGCAACAATTGAATAACCTTATGTATAAAGATTTAGTAATTGGTCTACCAAAACTAAAATTTGTATATGATAAATTATGTGTTGCATGTCAAAAGGGAAAATAGGTAAAATTTATTTTTTCATTCGAAAAACATTGTTTTAAGTTTAAAACACTTAGAATTTTTGCATATGGATTTATTTGGTCTTTCTAGAATAAAAAGTTTTGGAGGAAATTATTATATTTTAGTTATAGTAGATGATTATTCAATATATACATTGACATTTTTTAGTACTCTTAAAATTGAAAATTTTAAAGTATTTAAAAAGTTTGTAAATCAAATTCAAAATGAAAAGGATTCAAAAATAAAAGCTATTAGAAGTGGTCATGGAGGTGAATTTCAAAATGAATCTTTTGAATTTTTTTGTGACGAACATGACGTTTCTCATAACTTTTCTACACTTAGAACTCCTCAACAAAATGTAGTCGTAGAAAGAAAGAATTGATCTTTAAAAGAATTTGTTAGCACTTTGTTGAACAAATCTAAAATTCCAAAACATTTTTGGGCTGATGTTATGAATATTGTTGGTTGTGCTTTAAATAGAAAGCTTACTAGACCTATTTTGAAACTCCTTATGTATTGTTTAAAGGAAGAAAGCTTATTGTTTCACATTTGAAAATATTTGGATATAGTTGTTTTGGATTAAATAATGGAAAACAAAATTTGGAAAAATTTGATTCCAATTCGATTAAGCTATTTTTCTAGGATATTCTCTTACAAGTAAAACATATAGAGTTTTTAATCAGAAAACATTTGAAATAGAAGAATTTATACATGTTATCTTTGATGAAATTGTGGACCTTGAGGAAAAACCTCTCAAGTCAGATAAATCAAATGCAGGTGAAGAGAAGACTTGCAAAAGACAACAAATGAAGAGCAAAGTAGTAAACATCCTCAACCGGAATATTTAACCAAAACCTGGAAACAACCTCGAGGATTATCACTAGACAATATTATCAGAGATGTCTCAAAATAGTTAAGTACTAGGAAAAATATAGTAAATTATTGCATGATTGTGGCTTTTGTCTCACAGCTAGAACCTATAATGTAAAAGAATCTCTTCAAGAGGATTAATGATGTATAGCAATACAAGAAGAACTAAACCATTTTGAAAGAAATCAAGTATGGGAATTGATTCCTAGAAAAGACATTCGTCAAGTAATAGGAACAAAATGGGTATTCAGAAACAAATATGATGACGATGGAAACATTACCAAGAACAAAGCTAGGCTTGTCGCTTGGCACAAGGATATAGTAAAGAAGAAGGTATTGATTATGATGAAACATATGCTCCAATTGCCAGGTTAGAGGCAATACGCTTACTTCTTGCTTATGTATCTATTATTTAAATTATATCAAATGGATGTTAAAAGTGCTTTTCTAAAAGGTTTCCTTAAAGAAGATGTGTATATTGAACAACCACCTATTTTTAAGGACTATACATTTCCTTATCACATTTTTAAATTAAAGAAAGCCCTTTTATAGATTAAAACAAGCACCTAGATCTTGGTATGAAAGGCTTAACAATTTTCTTTTGGAAAATAAGTTTAATATAGGTAAAGTTGATTCCACTTTGTTTATTAAAAGAGTAGGAAAGCATATCTTGCTTACTCAAGTATATGTTGATGATATTATATTTGGATCAACTACCAAATCTCTTTGAGGATTTTGCTAAGACTATGTAGCGTGAATTTGAAATGTTAATGATGGTAGAGTTGACATTCTTCCTTGCTTTACAAATCAAACAAATGAAAGAAGGTATCTTTATTTCTCAGACAAAATATTGTAGGGAAATCCTTAAGAAGTTTGAAATGGACAAAGCTAAGCGGACATCCACTCCAATGTCAACTTCTTGTTATTTTGCCAAGGTTGAATCAAGTAAGGACGTAAACCAAATTTTGTATAAAGGCATGATAAGTTCATTATTATATCTTATTGCTAGTAGACCATATATTATGCAAAGTGTATTCGTATGTGCTAGGTAGCAGTTTGGTCCTAGAGAATCACATCTCACTACAATTAAGCATATCTTGAAATATCTTAAGAGAACAATGTTTTTTGGGTTGTGGTATCCCTCAAGAGTTGAGCCTAGTCTTGTAGGTTTTTCTAATGCTGATTATGGAGGTTGTAAGATAGATAGAAAGAGCACTGGTGGAACATGTCACCTCTGAGGAAGTTCCTTAGTCTCCTAGCATTCTAAGAAACAAGCATATGCAGCCATATCAACCATTAAGGTTGAGTATATTGTTGTTGGAAATTGTTGTGCATAGATTTTCTGGATGAAACAACAATTAGAGGTCTTTGATATTTATCTAGATCATATTCCACTTAAGTGTGATAATACAAGTGCCATAAATCTCACCAAGAATAATATAATGCACTCTAGAACCAAACACACATCGATTAGGCATCATTTTCTTAGAGATCAAGTTCAAAAGGAAGATTGTGAGATAGAATATGTGGATACCAAGCACCAATTAGCTGCCATTGTCATTAAAGCATTGCCCAAAGATATGTTTTATGAGCTTAGAAGGGATTTGAGGATATTAAAAATTTCTTAGAGTTCAATTTATGTTAAAAATTATGTTTTTCGTAAATCCTCACGCAATAATTGATTATCCCCTGTTGATAATCGATTATCCAATCCCTTAGAATGTACCTTTAGGTTCTTGAATAATCTATTATGAGAAACCATAACTGATTATCATACATTCTGGGTTTATTATTTTAAATGTATATGTTTTGGATGATGCTTCCTTTTTCCTCTTAATAAAATTCGTTGTTACTTTAATTGTTTAAGGCTTATATTAAGGGGAATATTATTTTAGGTGGAGTATCTCTCTACACAACTTTTTTTATAATGATAAAAAAAGGGAAGAAAATTTTGTTTATGTTTAAAGCATTGATTTAATTTTTTTCTAAGTCCACTAATGCCCTCTTGATGATTCGCTATTTTATATTATTCACTTAGTTTTCCATACCGAAATTGATTAGCGAATTGTGCTTAATTGTCCATTATTCTCTTAATTTTGTTATTTGGACTTAATCTGACCAATAATTCATATTTTAATTAATTTGAATTATCTGAGCTGAATTATTTCTATTATTATTTTCCAAGACAATTTTGGAATTACATTTTGGGACTTAAAGAGATATATCATTTGTATTGTAATTTTCACTATTGAATTTCGTTGTAATTTTCATTTACATTTCATTTCATTATAATTTGGGTCAATTTGTAATTTTGGCCATAGTGAAGGGCATTTTTGTCCTAGGGCATTTTTTCTTTCCTTTTAAATACCCTTTGAAATCAGATTTAGGCTAAGGTTCTGCACAGGGAATTTTCGTTCAAGTGGCTAACCAATGGTGTTAGGTTTTTCATTTCTTCTCTTCCTTGTAATTTTTCATTGTTCCTTGTTTAGACTTGCATGAATCATTGTTAGTTCTTTTGAATTCCGCAATTTGAATTCAAGATCTATTCAAGTTTCGTTGTTTAATTTTGTTATGCTTCCAAACCCCCTCTCATATCTTCCAAAATCTTCTACGTATCAATCAAGTCATTACCCTTTCTATCTTCTCTATCTTCTCTCTCTGTTCCTCGAAACTTTAAACCTTTGACGTCGCTGCTCTTCCCACTCTCATACGCTGCTGACTAACACTCTCTTCTCAACATCTTCTCTATATTCAAGAGATGTAAAATCTCTTTTCTGAATCTTTCCATACTAACCACATTAAATGGACGAGACTGATCAATCGTCCATGACTAACTTTTTCCTCTATTTAACACGCTTCTCTTCTTACTTTCTTAACACATTCTCTCAAAATCCTAACTCCTCTCTCGCTGTCATGCCCTCTCAACTCCCTGATTCTTCAATCCTTCAACATTCCAAACCAATGAAGCCCTCTTCCAAACCTACTGACCATCATTGTCATCTTATCTGATAATCGAAACAAGATGCACATGATAATTCAACATCCTTTGCTACTCATATACTCAATGCTAAAGACAAAATCATCTATATGACCAAACGATCTCATGCTTTGAAATTTAACCAAATTACATTAAAATGGGATTAAAGATAAAAAAGCAACCTAGGATAAAAACTTAGAGGAAAACCCCAAACAAATAAAACTAGAACCTAAACCTTAAACATAGAAATTATAGGAAAACACTTTAGTCCTAGAAAATAGAAAAACATTTAGGCTAAAACAATTAGACGCTTGGCTAGACGATGTCTTGTCTAAAAGTGTCTGAGAGAAAAATGAGCTAAACGCTAAATGCTCAAAATACCTGAATTAGATATTTTACTTCTCTCGAAAACGAAGCAGGTTGAGATAATGTTTTCGGCTAAAACAATTAAAAGTCTTAATTGTTAAAACACATAAGAAAGCATGAGCAAGCTAAACGTTATCTGTCTACAAAGAGACAAAGAAAAGCGTTTACTTGAGTTAAGTTGATACCATAAGCAAAACAAAGACGTCATCTTATGATCAAGCATCTATACATTTGGTATCTCCAAATCAAAATAGCATAATTGTAAAATGCTACTTAACGGTAGAAAATAAAAAAACATTTTGTTGTTCTAAGCGAGCATTAAATGATATTAAATGTCCAATGTTCAAAAATAACAAAAGTGATAAGAAAAGTCATATTTGTTTCATACACAGTTTACTCTAATTTTGAAGATGAGTTATTTTACACGCATCCACAATGCTACAGATCAAATATCAAATGTGGACATGAGAGACAAAAGAGATAATCATGGAATGTTCCTCTCTTGAAGCAAAGTAAAAAAAGATCGTACTACCTACTTTAAGCAAAGGACTGAAAAAGCATGTCTATTTTGATAAAGTTGACTTACACAACGACTGTTGTGAAAATAAGAAAGACAAATATTCACAAAGTCTATAAATAGAAGATCTCTCACGAAGAAAATTAAAAGGATAGCAAAAGTGCGTAAAGCTTACAACACTATATTCATCTTAAAGAGAAGAAAAAAGAAAAGAGCTTAAAGAAAAGAATACATCTGAGCTGAAGAAAAGAGAAGAGAAGAGAAAAGAGAAAGAAATATTATCGAGCTTAAGCATCAAATCTCTTATTGTTGTAAGATTTTATAGAGAAGCATCTGCGAGTGTTTATACTGTATTGTATTATAAACATATCCTCTGTGTGAGAGTTACGGTCTGAATGACTTGTAAGCAATCTTTGATTAGAATTTTAAAGAGAATCAAAACACTTACAACTTGACTTTGAAAGGTTAAGAATATCTAGGTTGTTAAGACAAAACCGTCTACGTGCCTAAACACACTTTCTAGGAGGCCTAATTTTCTCTAAACTTGGATCCCAAATTCTTGGATTTGATCATATGGGTGAAATGTATGAATAAGATGATTTCTTCTCCTCCATCTTTTCAAGTTGTAAAAAGAGGGCTCAAGGGGGTTTTTATGTGTCCAAGGGGTACTTGCTTAAAATGGGTGACTTGTGTGTGTGTCAAGATTCCCATAGGAAACTCTTTATCAAGTAGTCACATAAGGAAGGTCTAACAGGTCATTTTGGAGTTGAAAAAACTCTAAGCATTCTTCAAGAAAGATTTTATTGGCCACACATGAGAAAAGATGCTAAAAAACATTGTCATAAATGCATTGCATGCTTACAAGCCAAGGCCAAGACCATGCCTCGTGGCTTGTACACCTTTCTTCCTATTGTTTCATCCTCGTGGGAAGACATTAGCATGAATTTTATCCTTGGTCTACCCAAAACACAAAGGGGATTTGATTATATCTTTGTGGTTGTGGATAGGTTGAGCAAGATGGCTCATTTGATTCCATACCAAGGTAGATAATGCAAGCTTCATAGTCAAACTCTTCTTTAGAGATGTGGTAAAGCTACATGGCATGCCAAAGACCATTGTATTCAATAGAGATATTAAATACCTTATCCATTTTTGAGAAACTTTTTGGTCAAGGTTAGGAACCAAGCTTCAATTTCCCACCTCTAGTCATCTCCGGATAGTTAAACCGAGGTATTGAATAGGTCCTTGAGCACCATGTTGGGAGCTATTCTTAAAGGCAACCACAAATCTTGGGATGACTACCTTCCCCATATTGAGTTTGCATATAATAGGGTGACTCACAAGATCATGAAGATGTCTCCCTTTGAGGTTGTGTATGACTTCAATCCTCTCACTCCTTTAGACCTCATACATTTCCCAAATCCTAGTACGTTTATTCATAAAGAAGGGGTATTTAAGTCCAAAGTATTGAAGAAAATGCATGAGAAAGTGAAGTCTCATATACAACATCAAACCGAGAGATACATTAAACACAATAACAAGGGAAAAAGGAAAGTGATTTTTGAAAAAGAATATTAAGTTTGGCTCCATTTGATTCCAGAACAAAGGAAGTCCAAACTCAATTCTCGTAGTGGTGAACCTTTTAGAGTGTTTCAAAGGATCAATGATAATGCAAATAGGCTAGAGTTGTCATGTTAATATGATGTGTGTCACATTCAATGTGTGTGATTTAACCCCTTTTGTAGAAGATTTTGAGTAAGATGAAGATGAAGAGCCTTTAGATTTGAGGTCAAATCCTTCTCAAAAGGAGGGATGATGGCAAACCCCTAGCCAAGGGTCCAATAACAAGAAGCATGACCAAACAAATCCAAGAAAAGTTAAACATGAAAGGTGAAATCAAACTCTTCTTCTCTTGAGCCATAATAGAGTAGAATAATTTTGAGCTTTGTATAATAGGCCTAGTAATGCAACATTTATTTTTTAACCTTGTATTTTGAGCTAAGCATATTAACGTTTTTCACCACTTAAGTCAACAAAGGACTAAGGCCTATTGACCCAAGTAAACGTCCAAGCTTATTTGATAAGGGGATCAACATTTTCAAACTAGCTTGATGAGAAGGAGGGTAGGCATCCCACCTATATGTTAATGGTTATATGTTACTTTCTTATTGGAAAGGATTTCCCATAAGTACACGTGTCCTCCTCCTAATGGAAAAGAATTTTGCCATATACTTCCTATTAATGAAGAGTACTTTTACCTTGTTTTCCAATAAGTTTGAGATTTTAGATTTTGTTTCTACATGTTAAAGACACTTTCAACTTATAAATAAAGGTATTTCTCACTCTTATAATTATTTTTTAATTTAAGTAATGTTATACTGTTATTTTTTAATCATATTAATCATATTATATCACCCAAGACTAAAACATTCCAAATAGTCTCCTATAATAATCTTCCTTCCTAGTAGAATTGATCTAACATCTCCTAAAGCATTACCAAACACCATTCCCTTCCACTTTATATTATCTTTGGCCAACAACCTTACCTCCTTTCCCCTCCGCTTCATATCACCTTTGGCCAAGAACCTTACCTCTTTTCCCCCACCAAATTTTCGTATCCCATCAACATTCCAACTATGTCCATGACATCTCTTATAACTTTAGTCTAACCTAACTAAGCTCAGTGTTATCAACAACACATCAAATTCCAATAGTGTCTCCCGAAAAAAGCAATTTCAAATAAAACAGATAAAAATAAATTTCCAAAAAATTACAAGATCCAAATAGAAATTGATGGACTGCAAAAAAATATTGCCAAAAACTTAGGCAACTTATTTTTTGCACCTCAACAAGCATTCATAGATTTGTGTTTTAGATTATATAAATCTGAAATATAAATTTTCAATTTTAAATGATACCATTCAAAATATATTATTTATACTTTTGCAGCTCAACAAACAACCACAATTTTTTAAATTTTAAATTACACAATCTAAACCATAATTTTACATTATAAATTATGCCATCCAAAATTTGTTTTATTTTATATTATAAAACATACAATTCAGAATTTAGTTTTTTATATTTTGAAATATACAATTCAAAATACAAATATCACATTTCAAATTAAATAATCCAAAATATTTTTTATTTTATATTTTAAAATATATAATCTTAAATACAAAAATATTATATTCCAAATTACACATTCTGGAATACAAAGTTAATGGAAATACAGGTTGAAATTATAGAGATGCAGGAAGAAGCAGCCAATCTCTCAAAATTTTTATGGTTGGTTGAGAACAATTGAGACCACAGATGGTGTACTCCTGCACGTTCCAAATAAGTTGTATAAAATCCATTCTTATTATAATCTTCCAATTTTAATAGTGAGCCATACATGCTTTTGTAACATTGCTATTTTCTTTAGTAGTTCATTATAGAGTCTGAATTCAATTAACATATCTGCAAAGACGGTACAGTTTTGCAGAGCCATAGAAACAATATACTAAACTTGCAACTGTCATGGCTTATTTATGGTTGAAAACATTTATTCTCTTCACACATGTCTACCTATCTACAACTAAAAGCTGAATTAGAGGAGCCTCAAGTACAAGTGAATGCACAGAAGGTTTAACAATTCTACAATGAAATCATCTGGAAAATAGTATGTGGCTTAGGTGGGAGGTTGGGAATCATCTGACCGAGTAATCAATAACGTCTACCTCCAGCTGTTGATAGAAGAACTCGATTTTGCTTTTTACCTTTCTTCCCCAACTCATTAGTCTTTGGTGCATTCGAGCTTATATTTGATTCTGCTCTTGATATAACATTGGAGTATGACTGTGTCTCCCCGTTTCTCGAACCTACAGAATTACAAATTTTTGGGCACTTCAACTACTTGATTCTTCGGTTATATAGCACTTGAAATTTTTTTCCATGCAGAATATATAAAATTGCATAAACATATAATACCTGTTGGAGCAGAAGAATCAATTGTCGTATTATTTTTGTGTAGACCACTAGTTTCTTGAATTTGCAAGGATGGAGAATCATGAGCAGCAGCAAACCCAAGTCTCGTGACATTCGAGAACGATTTTCTCTCCCCAGCTACGGGAGGACTTGAGGAAACAGTTGAATTTCCTAGAGCTGAACAAAACATACAATTACATAGATCCATGTCACAACATTGTCCAAGTATGATACACATACACCACATAGCACAAAACCATAAATTGCATATATTATATCAGAACACTGCTGTAAATGAAAAGAAAAACAGAAGAGGGCAAGGCCCCGGTGTATTCTTTCCTTATCTTTTATTTATACGTTCAAGTCCTGTTATTGTTCGTTCCCATTATGGAACTACCTCAATAAAAATTACTGTATGGATGGATTGTTAATCAATAGCAGCGGAACTTTTATTCTAACAACCAAAATGCAGATTACCTTCAAAGTCATCCATGGAGAATGCTGGAGGATCATCATGAGATGTAAGCTGACTACTAAATGATATGGGAAGCGTAGTACCTGTAGCTTCAGCCCTTATTTTTTCCTGCCGTTCCTAAAAACAAAAATATAGCATGGGAAAGCACATTCCAACATTTCGAAAACAAAAACAAAAATACATGAAATTTGAATAAAAGGCATATGATGATAAAATAAAAAATAAAAATACCAACAGTGGGAGCATTAACTTGCAACTAGAAGGCTTTGTGGCACTGTTTTAGTCCATAAAAAAAGTTACAGAAGCTAAATTCAACAGTAATCTAAAAAGGGTATCTAGATTCAAAAACCTATATGTTTGCACAATCGTAAAGCTTAGTCTCACCCTACCCTGAGAAGATTTGCTTAACACGCTACCTCCACTACTTGCACATCAGACAAGAGGACTTACAAATGAAATAAATAATGAATGGAAAAGGTTGAAAAAATATTAGCTTTCTGAGAGAATTTCCTTTCCATAACTACCATGTTAAGGGACCCTAAAGTGAGTCGGGTTATTTGAGGTCTTCTAAAACTTCAGGAAATCGGAATAAATAAAATATGATGGGCTACATTGATACCTTTTTTGCAAGTTGTTTTCTCTGATTTGCACGTTTCTTTATTTCATCCATAAATGGAGCCAGTGCTTCAGGAGGTAACAACTCACTCAAATCAACTTCACAAAGCTGTAAAATTAGTAAACACCTATTATAAATCATCAAGAAATTATCTTGGAACTATATAACTCTTTGAATAGGTACCTGAAATGTTGTGGTTAACGGAAAATGACTTAGGAATCGATATCGCCTCCTCATGGCCTCAGACTGAGTAACTGTCTCCAATTGTAGAATCCTTCCATTTATTCTACAATGAACAAACTTTGGTTAAAAAGAATTAAAAGCTTGGTTGCTCAGTGATGCTTCTCCAAATAGATAGACGTTCATTGAAGACCAATACATCAAACCATAAATACATACAAAGATCCTAAACATCAACTAGTATACTCAAACAAACCCATACATTTTGAAAAGACAACTTCTACCACTACTATTATTGTAGGCATTGACATTTATGATGAAATGGATAAGATCAAAGCTGTTAGATATATTATATTTTAGATAAATATCTTATGTTTATCTTTTATCTTTAGTTACTTTGTTATTATACTTTATTTATATTCTGAACTTAGCCCATATTTCTTCTATTATATTCAACATGGTTTATAGAGCTTGATTATTTTAAGGAAAAAAAATGTGTTGCCTCTCTCATTACACCTATCATTGTCGGCGACAACGCCATCTACAGCAACCGCCGACATCATCGTCTACTGCCATCGTCTAATGTTGCCACTACTGGAGTTCTAGTTTCAACCGACGATCACACGATTTTGATCATGTCAGCCAGGCGACCACCGTGTCATCAACAACACCTTCCTTCAAAGCTCCTACTTGCTCTCACCGGCTTTTAAAGTTGTGGATCTACTCTTTTTTCCGTCGTGCGTGGGGACTCGTCTCGTCTCCTCTTAGGCAACGTTTAAGAGAGTCGAGGTTGCTCTTTTTCCTCTTTTAGGTTCATCGTGTGTGGTCACACGTCCCGTCTCCTCTCAACCAGCTATTCAAAGCATCGAGGTCATCTGTTTCCTCTTTCAGGTGCCTTGAATGGAGCATCTTGGATTTTTAAGGTTTTTTTATCCGTTCATCAATGGCTTCTTTCGCTGTTGTCTCTTTTGACATCCCTTCTGTTGTCACCATTGTGTTTGACCCATCCATATATGTTTTTTCTCTCGTGGCAAAGATGGTTTTTGTTAGTTTATTTATAATTGTGGTGGCTCTTCAACAATGACCTCTTTATCCACTAGATGTCAACAATCCATTCCTCACGACGATTTGCAAAAGAGATTTATATGGAGCAACTTCCCAGATTTGTTACTCAGAAAAAATCTTCTTAGTTGGTATTTCGTCTTTTATGTCGTCTTCGCAAATCATTAACAATTTGGTGTCACTCGAGTGTAGAATCAAATATTTTCATTAAGTCTTTATAGATTATATTAGTAATAAGCTTCGTACATACGATTTGTATGCACTAGCTTGAAGAAGAGTGTTAGATATATTATATCTTAGATATAGATCTTATGTTTATCTTTTATTTTTAGTTAGTTTGTTATTATTCTTTATTTTTGTTTTAGGCTTAGCCCATATTTCTTCTATTATAAATAGAGACCCTATGCGTATATTTAACACAAGGAAGATTAATCCTACATATAGTTTTTCACTATAATCAACAAAAGCAATATCTACTGAAAATTTGGTCTTTGATGGAGCCCAACAGTGATTAGTCCCTTAAGAATACCCATATTGTTAGTGTAACTTCTCATGATGCTTCCCAATGATCTTGTTTAGAAGATTAGTGACAACATGCAAGAGAGGATGGTATAGCCCTGGTACCATGTTGAAAAGAGAGAAACCATGTTAAAAGAGATATGATAATAAGATATCATATACTTGAAACTGGAAAATATGAAAAATGTCCAAGAGAATTCAATTCTCTATTAGAAAGAAACTTGCATCACCGGTGAGAAAAAAATATATGATGATCTACACATAGATGTCCAATAGGAAATACAAAAGATAAGTCGATGGTCGAGCGAAATAAAGGAGTAGAAGTGGCGCTTGCATGAAACAAAAGAGAAGAAACCTCAGGTCTATGTGACTCGACCCAGCCTGAGATAGTAAAAAGGATAATACTTTTTCTTTTCTTCTTACTTTTTCTTACTTTACTATCCTCATTGAACCAACGGTCTCCTTTATTGTTGTGTAGTCTCGCGAACAAGAAGTCTATCCTACCCTACCCACTTTGAACAAGCAACTCCTTCATTATGTTTAGTTGTATTTTAAGTTTTAAAGATGAAATTTGTGGTGTTTTAATTTGATTTTATTGTTATTTAAATTTCTTAGACATGATATTACTTTTAGTTATCGATTTTCTTTCATTGTTTTTTAATTACGATTATACTATTGGATTTTTAAAATTATCTATATCTATATATTGTATTCTCTTTATTATCTACATATATGTATATATTTTAATTTTATTTAAATCCGCAATGTTTCTGCCATAACCCATTATGGCTTCTAATATATTTTCATAAAGGATGTTTGGGTCTTCAATATATTTCGATAACAATATGTACCAAGCCAAGCTTGGAACCTATAAATTGAATTTGATGTCCTCTCAAGGACTTGGTCAAAATATGAGTTAATCATTTAAGTTGACAAATTACATGCAAATTTCTTTGATCAACAACTTCTTTTGAACAAAATCACAATTAATCTCCATATACAATTAATCTCTATATATTTGGCTTAGGTTTGCACCCCACTTAAATACTAAAATTTGGTCATTTCTCTAGTCAATGTAGGATGTGCAACATATCCCCTCACATCAACGACATTGAGTCTTCACAACAAAGAAATTGAGTGTTGACACTAAGGATATCAAGAGTGGAAACAAAGTTAGAGTCTGACAACATGTGACACAATAAACCCAACACTTCACTAGGAAAAGCTTTGATACCATCTTAGTGAGAGAGTTTATGCATAAATCAACCTCACACAGTCATTTTGTAAAGTAAAGTTTACACCCCCATTTATATATTATAATTTAATTATATTTCTAGTTGATGTGGAATCTCACACAAGACCCAAGAAATAGAGATTTAAGTTCCCTTCTTGTTAGGAATGGTATGGTACCACTCTAGTACCACGTTCTGAAGAGAGGAATCGAGAAGGAATATAATGAATTTCATGTGGTGTATTTTCTTTTGATGAATTTGATTAGATATTTCCCTATCAAATCATTATAGTCTATAGCTAAGGTTCAACTCTATTTTGATATTAATGCTACATGTAATAAAATCTCATGGATAGAAAAATGGTGAAATCGTTGTAATTTGGGTGGTATTCATTTTTTTGTGGAACTGAAGACCTTACGTAAATAATATCAACAAGATTAGAAGTTCTTATTATATGGTGCAGATAAACATAAACCAAAATTGGGACTTCATGACTCAATTTAATGCTATTATAAATGATAAAAGTTCCACATTATGCCAATATCATATTATCTTAAGCTCACAAACCAACCACACATTTTTCCACTTATTTTCTAGGCACATAGGAGAATTAAAATTTGATTTTGTGCAAACCTGTGTGGCAGCATATCATAGCTCCCAAAATGGTGGAGCAAACACTTCATGTTCATCGGATGAAGAATTAGATGCTGACCATCAGCAGCCTGAAATAGACAAGACCGTGTAACATCCAGAAGTCATCATCAAAGTTGGTTTGAGGCATAAAGCATTCGGGAATTGCTCAATGAAACTAAAAACAGCAATTCCTCATAGAAACTCTGAGAGTCCAAAAAATAAAGGGATATAGGATAGCTAGGTAGACAATTTGAAATCATGGAAAATTAAAGACCCTGGTCAACATATTGCAAGTAAATTAACCAAGCCAGCACAATAACTATAACCGACAACCATGGAAAAAATAAGTCTTTAGGACACAACGAAGAACATCAAAAGCAGTGATTACCAAACCAAGTATAGAATCAAAAGCACTCATTTTTCCGTTTATAATTGGATTTTATGAATAACTAAGCCTTTATGTAGGAAACACTGGCCAGATTCTAGGGATCCTATCGCAAGTTGCTTTCTTTAAAAGATACTCATTTTGATTTCCTTGAGAACTTTATAGTTGAAAGATTAATAGGCGAAAACTCTCAGTGTTCCCCACCAACTCATTGGATAACAACACAAGGGGTTCATTTTAATCTCACCCATAAATTCATTTTGTCCCATTTCCCTCTAAGAAAGAACATATTTATAGGGAATATCTTATGACAATCCCGAGTGTAAGTGTTTGGCAAAGCTTATGAAAATAGCTCATCATATGTCCACAAGTTGCTTTAAGCTTATTTCAATAAACTCTCTAATATTACTTATAAAAAGCCATTAGAAGTTTTATAAAAATTAATTAAGCTTATTTCCTTGTTAATTATTAACAACTCATGCATACATGTTTAGATGATAAGCATTTATTTAATAAGATCTTAATTAAATCGGTGGTCTGTTTCTTGATACCAACTTAAAGAGTTGAGAATAGCTAAAATGTTTTTATTTCACTTTAACTTTTGATACAACTTACTAATGCATTTATAGAAGACAATAGCTCTGAAAAAAGGACGGGAAGCTCTTAACAAAACCCTAACACTTTGTTCACTTGAATGGATTTGGAGGAGAGTGATTGAATGGATTTGAGAGGATTTAAAGGTAAACTTTTTGTTGTTTATTTGTGTGAATTTGGAAATAAGAGAGTGGATTTGGAAGTAAAGTTTGTGAAAATTAACATAGGATTTGATTGATGTGACAGATTAAAAAAATTTACTTCCAAATTCACTCTCACTTACCTCCAAATTCACTCTCACTTACCTCCAAATTCACTCTCACTTACCTCCAAATTCACTCTCACTCACCTCCAAATCCACTCAAATAAACAACAAAAAATTTACCTTCGTATCCTCTCAAATTCATTCAATCACTCTCCCCCAAATCCATTCAAGTGAATAAAGTGTAAAAGAAAAATCCCTTACATAAATATTAATAATAATAAAGACATTAGAGGGCACCTAGTTATTTTCACTCTATCTCCAGCCTATTTCCCATTAAAATGTTTACCTCTTTTTTCTCTTAAACCAAACACCTATATTTTTCCACTTAATTTCTCATCAATTTCCATTCACCTTCCCCATTTCCATCCACACTATTTGTCAACTATTTCTCTCCTTCCTACCAAATGAACCCTATATAATATCAAATCGTTCCACATGATTTCAATATGAAAAATCAGTTCATACTTTATAGACACGTTTGTTGTATCCAAATAGAAAATTGTGAAGCAAGAAACATATGATACAGAACACAACTAAAACCAACTGTCATTAGTTACCTGGTAAAAACTATATGAATCATTTCCCTTCATTTCTTCAACAACATCATCATCCGCTGGCCTTTGAATACTATTCTTCTCCTCATATGAAGAACATAAATTCATTTGTTGCTCTATTAATTCTTTCTCCACATTCAAAGTTTGGTTAGAACAGGCTCCAGCAGTTGACTTTTCCAGCATTGAAACCTTAATTTGGTCGCTGTAATCAGTAGAGGAAGTTTTTGACCCATTAGAACAGTTTTCATCATCAGTATCCATAGAATTTACGACCATGGATTGTATCTGATGTGCATGATCAATGGGCTTAGAATTTTCACTGTCATGAGACTTTTGCTCATTCCAATGCCACTTCCTCTGTTCCAGTTGCTGCATGGCAGCACAAACATAAGGAAGCTTCTCCAGGTCATCAACAAGACCAGAATCTGCTCTGGCCAGCCAGCCATCTAGATCAGATATTGAATGCCTCACTGAGAGATCTACATCTGATGTAAGAGTAAACTTTGAAAAGGGATCACAGAAGTGTCCATTACCAAATGATATGATATTTGTCTCTTGTTTATTTTTACTTGTCAGAGTAAATGAGTCCTTTTTCCGAGTTAAAAAGGTGAACTCAACATTTTCTCCTACTTGATACTGTTTGACATTTGTGATGTGAACTGTATATAAATCCTTGGCAGATGTCATGACAAAGCACAGAGGACACCTTTTCCAGATATCGCCTTTGTGATCCTCTTCACCCATCATTAAGTACTGTAGAATACATGGGAAACAGAAAATATGTCCACATGAGGTTATCTGCGGACACAGTGGATACTCCAAACAAATTGGACACTGAACTGAGAAGGGGGTCAAATATGTCACACATATAATGTCTTCCCACTGCAACATTTTATCAGGATCCATCGACTCAGGAGAGTAATTTCCCGAATCTAACACCATGAACTTGTAATTTGCCTGCAAAAACAAATCTTTATTGTATGGCTTCCTCTTCCAATGCCTTCTTGCTGCAGGGGAGGGAGGGGGACCCCGGGGTTGAGAACGGGATATTGGGTCATATTGAAAATTCAGCAAGTAATTTCCGTTCACAGTCTGAGCTTTCCTCCCTGCCAAAGGGGTACTTCCATGAGAACCCACGGACCCAGGAGCTTGTTGGTTTCTATGAGAAGAAACCATTCCTGCCCGTCTTCCTCCGTGAATCCTAGAACGTGTTCTAGGGTTTTGCTGAGGTGAAACCGTCACTCCACTTGGAGACCCTAATTCTGTCACCTAAAAGCCACACAAGGGAACAAAATAGTAACCAACAGATACCCAAATATAGCAAAAGAAAAAAAAACACAGTTCTACACTTCTACCAGGCCATAAGCTTCCATAAAGCAATCCTAGATAATCAGAATCACAATACCTTTTCGGAAGATCCACCAGAATCTTCAGTAGCTTGAGTCGAAGAACCTAACAACAACATTGAACAACTTAATCAGTTAAACAAGCAGAGCATCAATCAAACGCAAAAAAAAAAAAACAAAAAATTAACCATACCCTTGACCATTCAATTTCCTAAACAAAATAAAACAAAAAAACACCGCAATTTCACAGAAGAAGTGACCAATCATGATTATTTTCTCGTGTCAACCAAATAGCGTGGAATTTAAAGGGAATGGGAGAGATCGAAGAAGGAACCTGCGATACCGGAGATCTGGAGAGATCCGAGCGCGTGGTGGAGTGGGGGTGAGAGGTAAGGGAAGGGTTGTTGAGGAAGAGGGCTTCCGCTGCCATGTTGGGGAATAGGGTTAGGAGATGGCGCTGACGAAGAAGACGAAGATGACGCTTGGGTTTGTGAGGGCAAGATGGACATGAAAGTTCTGGAAGGAGGGTTTGGGGGTGTTCGTTGGTGGTTCAGCTTCTATTCTACTTTACCAAACTACATTAAATCAAACACACCTTTTATTTCTCATTTGTTGGTCTCCCTGGGCATCACTGCCGCATCTTTGCCGAATATTGGGTTTACGCCACCACAACATTCCAATTCTTTATTTTTGTTCCCTTGTTTTTTTTTCAATATTATCTACAATAATAAGTTTATGGTTGGTTTTGAAAAGAAAAAAAAAATTGAATTTTAAAAAATATAAATTATTAACGGAATATACTTCAGTTATTTTATCAAAATAGTGTCAATGTGGTTTTCTTTTTAATTTTCTTTAAATAAAGTTAAAAAGAAATATGGAGAAATTAAGTTGACTTAATGCAAAAAAATTAGAAGAGGTGTGGAATATGTCATATATTGAAATCCTCCTTTAAGAAAAGAAATTAACATATTAATAGTTAACATTTATGAAGAAAAATAATAATTTTGGAAATCTTCGAAAAATTGTGTGGACAAAAAATTTCATCAATTTTTTTAATTTAATATTTTTAAATGTTAGTTTTAGATTAATTAATATATTTTATCATATAAAATATGTCCCTGTGGTTTTATATTTATGTATTCATCATTGTATATTAATAAAAGTAAAGAAGAATAGACCAAAAAAATCTTATGAAATTGAGCGAAATTGCTTTTTCTTTTTAAATTAAATTTTTTGTATTGAGTTCACGTTTCCTATTTTCAGGAAAAATAAAGAGGATTTAGTAATTAAATTATCTTAACAATTATAGATATCTATATGACCAACTTTATTATTGTACAATTACTGTATATTATTTTCAAATAATATAAATCTCTGTTATCAAAAACTTACATCAGAACACTTCAACCATTTTTTTTGCTAAAACAATTAAAAACTGCCTTAAATATTTTCAAAAGTTTTAAAATAAATTTAATTTATAAAAGATTGTTTATATAAGGGTTTGTAAATGTGCTTTTCTAGTATTATCGGATAACTAGACACAAAACAAGTTTGAGTTTTCATTCTCCACTAGCATTTTTGGATTATGGGATAACAATACTACTATTTAGTTCCAATAGTAATATTGGGAGAGATTTTTACACCGATTATTTTTCATATACATTAAATATGTAAGATTCGGAAAAATAGAAGTCTTAAAAATAAAGTAGTGTTAAGACTTTGGATTTTTGTTTGGAAACTATTGTTTTTAAGTGTATTTTTTTGTTAGAACATAATTGTCATGTTGTTTTTTATTTTTATATTTTTGTCTAGGGATAAAATGGTCTTTTACCTTTATTTAATTGTGTAGACATTAATTAAGGGGGTGTAGAAAGGAAAAGCATGTAAATTAAATAATCTGGATAATTAATAAAATTATATTATGTAAATCTTTTAGAAGATTTAGTTCTTGTTATTTTAAAAACAGTTAAATGAAAATAGGAGATATAATCTTGGTGGGTTTAAAAATTAAAAGAGATATTATTATTATTAGAGAAAATCATTATTAGATATTGTTAGATATTTTAAAAGATTGCGTGAATTTTAAAAAGATTTAAGTGACCTCAGGCCACGTCACACATTCATTAACGTCGTTGATGAAATTGACGGAAAAGATTTATTTGCATCAAATTAACAAAAATAAGGACCCAATTGAAACGCCAAAAAATAAAGGGACCTATTTCAAATTCTGAACAAAAATAGAGACTTATTGAGACAACTTTAGTTGTACTTTTCCTCCATGAATCAATGATTATGAATCAGTCAAAGGGTAAACTTGACCTTTACATTTGATAAATCCGCAACCCCTTTCTGGTATGGTGCTCCTCTGTCGTCTAAAACGGAATAACTGTTGAGGATAGAATTAATATCTAACCAGTTATCTGATTTCAATATTTTCTATAAAAGAAAGTATTCCATCCAAATTCTTAACGTGAATCTTAAGTTGATAGTAAAAAGAAATAGTAAAAATAGTTTATTGAGAGAGAAGTCAAATAAATGACTTATTTCTTATATAATAAATATTTTTTTCTGCTTTTTTACTTTTAGCATTAGTTTAAAGAAACAAAATCGATTTCTAGAAATCTTTGCAAGCTATAATTTCGATCTAGTAATGATTTTTTATTTACTAGAAAAGAGAAATTTATATATTATCTATTAGAAATATAGGTTCTACTTTTGCGACGTTGAAAGAAAAATATACCTTACAGGCTGAGCACTGTATCAAGTCTTCTTGCAAGTCTTCTACCAAGTCAATGTTTGGCCATCAATGAGTAAACATTTTATATCTGTATCTCAAAACTTCACTGAATTGAGACTATAAATACATGACAACACTCTTCGTATCAATGCAAAGGGAAAAGTGATTAAAATATAGTAAGCATTATCAATCTCTTGGCAACCATGAAGGCCATTCTCATTGCTTTTTTACTCTTTGCTTCTCTTTTCTTCTTTCCCACTTCAACTATGGCTCGACAACTCAAGGGTAACAATACATACTACCTTTTCTACGCTTCCTCAATTCTCATATACACCAAAGAAATCAATATCATATTTGAAACTTACGAAATTTGATTCTTATAACTAATTTGGATGAACTTAGTATAAATATAAAAGAGTAATTTATGTTTTTTTCCCTTTTGTTTGATATTTCTACGTGAGAGGTGTCCACTATAGTTAATGTAATGATGTATGTACATTTTTATGCAGAAGGTTCATTTCAGACAGGAGACCCTACTAAGCCTGCTGTTAAGTGTTCTCCCGGTCAGGGTTATAGAAATTGCATTCCATCGAGAGCACCAACGCCACCAACATCTCCAGCACCACCATGCTCACCCTATTCACGTCATTGTTGATCAATATCTAAAAGATGCAATAGCCGAATGAATTAAGTATACTTTTACTTTCTGCTGATGCCATTAGCACTTGCTGTGTTAAACCATGGAGCTACCATCTCTGTCTTTTGCTTTAGAATTTCCAGTGCTTTCACCCAATAATGAGTGTTTTCCGAGTTTGTTGAGAAATAAATGTTTGGCCTCTAGGCCAATCCAATAAATAAGAACTTGACTTCGTATACTTTTCCTTTTTGTTGAGTTTATTGTTACATGTGCCATCTTTTATGAAGGAAGATGCTTTTACATACTTGAAAAGAAAAATATATTAAGGTTCTTGCGTGCGACTATAAAATGAATGCTTAAACATTATGATTGCTTAAGGAGAAAAAATAGAGTCACTTCTTATTCGGGTTATAAACAAAGCAAAGATGTCAGGATGAAAGATAGAAAAAAAAAACTGTCTTCGATATCCCAAATAAAAGAAGAGAACAGAGAATACAGAGATGAGATAGAGTTGAGTTTTCGGTTATTTCAAGACAGGATCAAAAAGACGTGCTTTACAACCCGAAAAAATAGTCCGAAAACCATTGTATTATTTCCGGAAATATGAACTTTATTTATCCTTGAATATTCAAAACATTGACATGCACGGTTTATAAACTTTTTCTCGGTTGAAATGGAAGCATCTAACAATTATCTAATGAAAGTAATTGTTCATTTCAATTTAGAATTGATAAACATTATTAAACGTTTTTTGTTCTAATTAGTACTATTCAAAATATTTGGTTACAGTCCTTCTCTTAAGGGCTTTTTGTATCCCCTTTTTTTTTCCTTCTCCTTTCACTCTTTCTATCTTTTATATTAAACAATATTTATTCTATCTCTAATATGCCTCTTTTTTCATGATATCAGAGTCATAAGTTAGAATGTATCCAAAGAAAATTTAATGTTTGTTAGTTCTATTGTTCCATCTAAAATAAGATCGTAATCAAAGTATTCATTAATGTCTAATTTTACACATGGGATATATATACCTCAATTTGAGAAGTGTACGTTAGAAGTCGCACATCGAATAAAAATAAGACAATTTCATAATATATAAATGGGTGTGCAAACCTCACCTTACAAGTTAGTTTTATAGGATTGAGTTAGGCTTAAAATTCATTTCTTAACATGAAATCAAAGCTTGGTTGCCATGACTTCTGAATACTCTAAACCCCTTCCACCCATCAACATTTTTCCCAACATTCTCCACCCTTGCACCTGATACTTACACCACACAAATCACTTCCATATTAGATGATGAAAATTTTCTCATATGTCATCATAAGTTTCTTGCTACAATTGAGCATCTCAATCTTCTACATTTTCTTGATGACATCAACATTCCACTCTGGCATTACCGACATATATAGACGGTTAGTAACGTCCCAAATTCGTTGGTACTGCATGATTTTCGGTGAATTATCGATGGACTATAATCCGTTGGTAATTTCGTTGTAAGAACCGAGAAAACTTAAGTACATAAAGTATATGTGTGTTTTATTTTAATAAGGCCAACTTATTTTAATAATAAATGTTTCGTAATATGAACAAAAGTTTATATCACGTCTCATTATTTAAAACAAAAAATATCTCTTTAAAAACTCTTCTTTTGTGTTATTTATTTTCTCTCCAAAAGTTCTAACTCCTGAGTAATCTCTTTGACTATCAGGAGTTACCTAAACGACCACAACGAGGTTTATGTTTTTATCCGATCAGTTTCTTGAATAGAATAAGTAAGTTTCTGACTCTTTTTTCTTGTTTGTTCTTAATTGAGATCATGCTTAAAGATCTTTTGTCACCTGTGAGTTATAATGTCGTTTCTTAGTTTCCTGTTGATCCAAGGTCCTAAGGACTCTCTCTGATATCTGTTCAGTGTTTTATAGGCATTTGTAAAGTTTCTTGAACTCTAAGCAAGGGTTCGATGTGTTTATAGAGCTCCATTGTTTTGGTGTAAAGTAAAAGAAACTAGTTTAATTCAAGTTTGATTGGTAAATAGGTTATAATTCATGAGTTGATGATGATGTGCCTGAAATGTACTATTAAATTATACTCCTCCTTTTAATCATACTCCTCCTCTTCCTTCTTTTTCTCACACTACTCCAATTAATTTATAAGCATATTTTGTTAAATTTAACAAAAAATTTAGCATCTTTTTTCAATGAATTTATTGACAAATTTTAGAAATTAAGTTATTGATAAAAGTTTAAAAAAATCAATTATTAATGAATTTATCGTAATATTTTTAAAAAATAATTAATTATCAATTACTTTAAAAGTAAATTATTGATGGATTTTGCACCAAATTGNCATGGAGCTACCATCTCTGTCTTTTGCTTTAGAATTTCCAGTGCTTTCACCCAATAATGAGTGTTTTCCGAGTTTGTTGAGAAATAAATGTTTGGCCTCTAGGCCAATCCAATAAATAAGAACTTGACTTCGTATACTTTTCCTTTTTGTTGAGTTTATTGTTACATGTGCCATCTTTTATGAAGGAAGATGCTTTTACATACTTGAAAAGAAAAATATATTAAGGTTCTTGCGTGCGACTATAAAATGAATGCTTAAACATTATGATTGCTTAAGGAGAAAAAATAGAGTCACTTCTTATTCGGGTTATAAACAAAGCAAAGATGTCAGGATGAAAGATAGAAAAAAAAAACTGTCTTCGATATCCCAAATAAAAGAAGAGAACAGAGAATACAGAGATGAGATAGAGTTGAGTTTTCGGTTATTTCAAGACAGGATCAAAAAGACGTGCTTTACAACCCGAAAAAATAGTCCGAAAACCATTGTATTATTTCCGGAAATATGAACTTTATTTATCCTTGAATATTCAAAACATTGACATGCACGGTTTATAAACTTTTTCTCGGTTGAAATGGAAGCATCTAACAATTATCTAATGAAAGTAATTGTTCATTTCAATTTAGAATTGATAAACATAATTAAACGTTTTTTGTTCTAATTAGTACTATTCAAAATATTTGGTTACAGGCCTTCTCTTAAGGGCTTTTTGTTTCCCCTTTTTTTTTTCCCTCTCCCTTCACTCTTTCTATCTTTTATATTAAACAATATTTATTCTCTCTCTAATATATCTCTTTTTTCATGATATCATAGTTATAAGTTAGAACGTATCCAAAGAAAATTTGATGTTTGTTAGTTCTATTGTTCCATCTAAAATTAGATCGTAATCAAAGTATTCATTAATGTCTAATTTTACACATGAGATATATATACCTCAATTTGAGAAGTGTATGTTGGAAGTCTCACATCGACTAAAAATAAGACAATTTCATAATATATAAATGAGTGTGCGAACCTCACCTTACAATTTAGTTTTATAGAATTAAGTTAGGCTTAAAATTCATCTCTTATCATGGAATCAAAGCTTGGTTGCCATGACTTCTGAATACTCTAAAACCCCTTCCACCCATCAACCTTTTTCCCAACATTCTCCACCCTTGCACCTCATACTTAAACCACACAAATCACTTCCATATTAGATGATGAAAATTTTCTCATATGACATCATAAGTTTCTTGCTACAACGATGGGTGTTTCGTAATATGAACAAAAGTTTATATCACGTCTCATTATCTAAAACAAAAAATCTCTCTCTAAAAGCTCTTCTTTTGAGTTCTTTATTTTCTCTCCAAGAGTAATCTCTTTGATCATCAGGAGTTATCTAAACGACCACAACAACGAGGTTTATGTTTTTACCCTATCAGTTTCTTGAATAGAACAAGTAAGTTTCAACTCTTTTTTCTTGTTTGTTCTTAATTGAGATCATGCTTAAAGATCTTTTGACAAATTTTAGAAATTAAGTTATTGATAAAAGTTTAAAAAATTCAATTATTAATGAATTTATCGTAATATTTTAAAAAAATAATTAATTATCAATGACTTTAAAAGTAAATTATTGATGGATTTTGCACCAAATTGTTAAAAGCTAAAATAAAATTTTAACATGTTCTACTGATATATTTTATCAATAAATCTATTATAAAGGAAAATTTTCGTGAATAATTAAAATTTTGAAATTTATTCACAATTTTCTTTTTTATTGACAAATGTTATTTTAGTAGAGGAGTTTTATGAAATTTTACTTGTGGTGACAATTATATGGATTGTGTCGGGAAAGCATCGTAACAAACTACAACCAGACTAATAATTTCAGCTTGTTCGTGCACTTTTCTCTTCAACTTCGTTCATCCAAATATTCCTCTGTTTCACAATGACCAACAAGAATCAACTTGGTACCATCAATGACGACTTAACAATCAACTACAATCTCCAACACAAACTAGAACACTACCTTCTCTTCCATGAGCATGATGATATTTTGGTCTGATTTCATGATTTTCATTTTAAAAAAATTATTTTAAATTGTGCAATGAAAGTTTGTTATTAAAAATATAGGACAAATAGATCCATTTGAAAAATTGGAGGGAAGATTTTGTGAACATTATTTTAAAATTTATAATTAAATATAAATTTCATTAGAACATTTTCATTTTCAAGAAGAGCCTCCAATAAAAAGATGCAGATTATAAAACTTATCCATTCAATTAGTCCAATAATATGAACAAAATATTCATTTGTCTCAATCAATTGGAGGAAATATCCTAAAATTATTGTGTATAATTCAAATAAGAATGACAATGGGACCGTGTTAGATAGGTTTTGCTATCCTATAACTCTTTACAAAAAAATCATCTTTCTGATATATATATATTTAATAGGTATAAATTCTTTTTCTCATTTACATTTCTACCCATAATAGATTGGATATACCTATACATGAACTCATACCTTCATTTCTATTGTTTCAACACCAATTAACTGACTTTTATAAAAATAAAAAATTATGACAAACAAAACATAAAATAAACAAATGTTCCGTATAAAAAGGAAATACTTTGTTTCTCAAATATTAAATATTCAAAAGCAAATTATAATTATACACACTTTGAATTAGAATACTTAATAAAATTGTTTTATAATTATAAAATTTATTAAGTTTATAAATATTAATGAAAAAATTGATAAAATTTAAAAATATTTTTTTTAAAAAAAAACTTATATTCTAATTAAAAATACTTTAAATGTTTTCTACTTCCAATTTTTTAAATTCTTATAAAATATTTTTTTCATATATCAATAAAAATTATAATATATTGAAAGAAATCACAAAAAAAAAATTAAACTAAAAATAATTAAAATTTACATAAATCTTTCAACTTTAAAATATATGTTTGATGATAATATATAAAATTTATGATAATAAAACTAATTTATATATTATAGTAATAATTTTTTTATACATTTATCGTGATAAAATTTCATTTACCATAATGAGTCAGAAATTAAAATATATAATCATAAGAAATATCGAAATAATATAGGTTGCTTTTTTCAATGTGTCTCTCAAAACAACTCTCACGGTTCTCTCTGTTTCACTCTCAAGGTTCAATCCAAAAGCACAAATGGTGATTTTAGCACTCTCTCAAGGAAGCTTTGGTTTGTAAAAGAACAAGGTTAGGTGTCTCTCCTACTTTCTCACAGTTCTTCAGAATATATCCCTCCTAGGGTTAGCCTTCTACCATTTAATTATCCCTAAACCAATGTCTAACCTAACAATCCCAAGGTTATCCGAAATTTACCCTACCAAACTAACTTTAGTTTCTCCATTCCTAACTCCACATTAACTCTTATGAAACTCACTGTAATGGTTGTAAATGGTAGTCTTAAAGTGTGTTAAAGTGTCTCATCATACTCATTTATGTAGCCTATATTTCTAATTGAATGGGTAACCTAAAAGGATTCAAAAGTTTATTACAAACTTCCTAATACAAAGAGAACATGTGCCCAATCCATACAAAGTGGAAAAATGCCAATAATGAAAGGTAAAGTAAGAAAAGGAAGCAAAATGGCACACCTTGGACTAGTGATGTCAAAACGGGCCACCCGGTCTGGCCCACCACAGGTTGGTCACTTAGTGAGCCAACCCAACCTGGCTCAACCCACTACGGGTTGGTGGGTTAAACGAATTGACTCATTGATTCACTTAATTACAAATTTTTTAAAATAAAACAATTACAAACCTTTTGTAATTCAAATCTAAAATAAAGAAAAGATAATATATATGATATATACGATGTTGTACATATTAGAATAAAATCCATTTATAATAGTATATGATATTCAAAGGCCAAAGAAGGCCATAAATATATGTCACCGCAAGAAGAACAGTGATCTCATAATTGTTTTTAGGTTTAATGATTCGGTAGGTCCTAATTTTTGGATAGAATCTCAAATAGGACCCCTACTTATTGGTTTTCTCAATTGGATCCGTAATTTTGAAAAAATTGAAACAAATTGAGCATTGCCGTTAAATTGGACAAACGCCATTAGACTAGCGTATACGTGACACGCTGATTGTAATTGTTTAAATGACGTGGCAAGGGTTAACTTAGTCTCACATGAGTTTTTGCTTTTTCAAATTAAAGAAATAGAGAAATTGTAATTAAACTGAATTGTTTATGATGATAATTAAGGATTAGGGATTTTGTTCATTTTAATTACACACAACCACTTTGTTCGAATTAAGATTTACAAAAAATATTATGGAGAATTAAGATTTGCAAAAAGAAACCAGGAAAACTAGGTGCTTCTTGGATTCCTGTAGAATCAGAGTTCGTCTTTCTCGTCGCCGATCTAGCATAGAGAGAGAAACTGAAGTTAGAAAGAGACGGAGAAAGAGAAAATAACGTAACTAGGATTTTTATTTACCATCCTCGCTGAACTCCATCGAATCATCTTCACGTTTTCACCATGAATTCTTCATCGTCATCACGCAACACTGCCTTGACGAATCTACAACCAGATTTGTTACCCAAAAAACCCAAAACGCAGCAAACCCAAAATCGTGCTAGCCTCTAAATTTGTGATTATCTTTTTCACGCTCCATGGACGCAACTTGCAAGGAATTCAGAACAGAAGAAGAAAACCCCAATTTGTCGGAGCAACCATCGCAAATCGTCATTCAGAGTCGCGAAACAGAACCATAAAACCGCGTTACTTGGCGTAGCCCCAATTCGAGACAGAAAAGCTCATCCATAGCCACCGAGAACCTACAAAAAAAAAATTAAAAACCCTAATTGCGAGTGTTCATCGTGCCGTCAACATCTACATCTCTTCAACGCAGAAGAACGATGAATGTAACAGTGCAATAAGAAATAAAAGAGAAACGCAGAGTATGAGGGCTTTTATTATTGAAAATGATTGTGTCTCAGTACAAGAAACAAGAGGCCGTAAAATAAATGACAATGGAGGTAGTAGAATAATATGAGTAACTCTGCACACTAACATAGGCCATTCCTGAAAAGGAAAATATGGAGGGGATTTTAAAAGGGTTTCCAATCGAAGAACAGAGAAGAATATTCAGAGAGAAAAAGTAGTTGCAGAGAAGAGGTGTCCATACCACGAGCTTAATCAACCTCGAATGAAATTCTCCCTTTTTGTATTCTCCCTCTTCACACGTGTTCCTCTTCTCAATATTATGTCATCCTCTCTGCTTGACACGTGGCCATTTTGTGCAACCACAACCGCTTCTCCCCTCACCTTGTTGTCACGCTTTGTGCGTGTTATAATACCCCATTCTTGAAAAGAAATTTTGTCCTCAAGGTTGAACTGAGGATATGCTTTCTTGACTTCTTCTATGTTTTCCCAGGAATTGTCCGCCTTACGCAAAGAACCCCATTGGATCAACACTTCTTCTACTTCTCTTCCATTTATGTTAGCCATTCTTTTATCCAAAATTTGGTAAGGTTGCAGGATTGGTCCAAATTCATTTGTAGTAAGCGGTAATGGAAAATATGGCTGTTTATAATCTCCTTGAAATTTCTTAAGCACTGAAATGTGGAACACCGGATGTATTTTAGCTGACTCTGGGAGGTGGAGTCTGTAAGCTACCTTTCCAATCCTCGCAAGAACTTCAAAAGGTCCAAAGTACCTTAAGCTTAACTTTTGATTCTTTCTTAAAATCACGGATTGCTGCTTGTAAGGTTGTAACTTTACTAAAACAAGATCCCCCACCTCTAAGAAAACATCTCTTCTTTTCTTATCCGCCTGTCCTTTCATATAATTCTGAAAATGCTGGAGTTTAGCATTTAATTTGGTCAATAATGCATCACGGTTGTTTAAAACCTCTTGTAGATCTACAGGATCAGTATCACTGTGCTCATACTTGATTTTGTTTGGTGGTAATTTTCCATAAACAGCTTGGTAGGGAGACATACCAATACTATGGTGGAAAGATGAATTATACCAGAATTGTGCCCAAGGAAGCATCTCTAGCCATTTCTTAGGATGATCAAAGACAAAGCATCTGAGATACATTTCCAAAGTCTTGTTTAAGTTTTTCGTTTGGCCATCCGATTGCGGATGATAGGCGAAGCTCATTGCTAAGGTTGTTCCTTGATATTTGAACAATAACTTCCAAAAGTTGTTGATGAAGACCCTATCATGATCAGACACAATGGATTTTAGAAATCCATATAGTTTGACAATTTTTTGAATGAATGCTTCAGCTAAAATTTTGCTATTGAATCCTTGTTTTAAAGGAATGAAGTGTGCAAACTTTGATAGTCTATCGATGATCACCATGATATTGGAATAACCGTGCGAAATGGGTAAGCTGGTGATGAAGTCCATGGCAATGTCTTCCCAAATCAGATTTAGAATAGGTAATGGTTGTAGTAATCCATATCCAGCAGGTAATGACTTGTTTACTTAGCTTGTTGGCAAATCGTGCATTCCCTCACAAATTTCCTTATATCGTCTCTCATCTTAGGCCAAAAGAAATGAGCACTCAGTCGTGCCATAGTTCTTGTAGTACTCGCGTGACCGCTTCAATCTTTTGCAACATTTGGAACCATGGCACCACATCTCTCTCAAAATGCATAGAAGCTATTTCAACACGCTCAACATCAGGTGTGTTGTGATAGTTGAAGAACTTATCCGCTTTGAAAATCCATTGTAAAACTGGAGTGGAGCCATCAAAGTGCAGAAAACCTAGAGAAATGTCCTTGACCGGGTTCATAGAATTTAGCGGATGAACTCTGACTGTGGAATTTGAGTTCGAAGGACTTCCAAATGTCTGAGTGGAATTTTGCAATAGTTGTTGTAAGACGAGTTTGATTTCATCCATCGTCGAGTCCTGATTTCGATTCCGTTCATCTATCGTGCTCTGCAGCTTTTCCACCGTTGCTGTTAGACGTCGCAGATCATCCGTCGTCATGCGGATCTCAGTTTGGAGCTCTTTCAATCTTGTGTTCTCAGTCATGGAAGAGAATGAAAGCACCAATGTAATAGTGCAATAAGAAATAAAAGAGAAACGCAGAGTATGGGGGCTTTTATTATTGAAAAAGATTGTGTCTCAGTACAAGCAATAAGAGGCAATAAAATAAATGACAATGGAGGTAGTAGAATAGTATGAGTAACTCTGCACACTGACATAGGCCATTCCTGAAAAGGAAAATATGGATGGGATTTTATAAGGGTTTCCAATCGAAGAACAAAGAAGAATATTCAGAGAGAAAAAGTAGTTGCAGAGAAGATGGGTCCATACCATGAGCTTAATCAACCCCGAATGAAATCCTCCCATTTTGTATTCTCCCTCTTCACACGTGTTCCTCTCCTCAATATTCTGTCATCCTCTCTGCTTGACATGTGGCCATTTTGTGCAACCGCAACCGCTTCTCCCCTCACCTTGTTGTCACGCTTTGTGTTTGTTATAATGAACCTGGAACGTGAGTCGCGTCTTCTACTCCATGCTCGCGTGAAGGTGCAGAACAAACAACCTCGATTTGTAGGTGCGAAACCCTAATTTTGTGTAACACTGTCGTCAACGTAGCACCGCCAACGAACTCCAACCATGATCAACATCAACTTCCTCTTTCACCATTAATGGACAAACCTTAAAACTCTGGAACAAAATCCCTAATTATAGTAAAAAACAATTCAGTTTAATTAACATTTCTCTATTTCTTTCATTTTAAAAAAACAAATAGTTATGTCAGACTAAGTTAATCCTTGCCACGTCATTTAAAATATTACCATAAGCATGCCACATATATGTCAGTCTAACAGAGTTTGTCCAATTTAATGACAAAGCTCTATTTGTTTAAACTTTTCAAAATTAAGGGCCCAATTGAGAAAACCAATAAATAAGGTCTTATTTGAGATTCTACCCAAAAATTAGGACCTACTCAATCATTAAACCTTGTTTTTATTCACATATACCCACATAAATTCTCTTACTGATTTAAATATCAAAGAATCCTTACAAATAAATTATCCTCTCCTTATGATTCGGAGTTCAGTCACTTGTTAGCCACTTGATCAATAATTTATTTATTTTTAATGTTTATTTTAATTAATGTTGAATAAACTTATGCTAATACAAATGTTTATTTAATAAGAATATGAAAAAAATAATTTTATGCTTTTCTAACTTTTTTTAAAATAACTGACTAATCTATCGTTAATACAAAGATTTATTTATTAAAATAAATTAAAAATAATTTTACACTTTTTAATTATTTTTGTACCGTCCGGTCCTCCCGACCCATAAACCGAGCGGTTCCAGAAGGCCGACTTTTCCAAGATTGACCGGATGGCTCCCCCAGATCTAGAAGTCCCCCACGACAGACTCCTTTAAGGTCGTCCCAGAAACGACCATTCATAAACCGAGCGGTTGTCCCAATGCCGCCTACCCAGGTCACCATCAAGACCGAGCGTCCTTCCTTTGACCGACCATACATGGACCGAGCGGTCCTCCAAGGTCGCCCATCCAGGTCGACCATCAAGACCGAGCGGTCCTCCAAGGTCGCCCATCCAGGTCGACCATCAAGACCGAGCGTCCGTCCTTTGACCAACCATACATGGACCGAGCGGTCCTCCAAGGTCGCCCATCCAGGTCGACCATCAAGACCGAGCGTCCTTCCTTTGACCAACCATACATGGACCGAGCGGTCCTCCAAGGTCGCCCATCCAGGTCGACCATCAAGACCGAGCGTCCGTCCTTTGATCGACCATACATGGACCGAGCGGTCCTCCAAGGTCGCCCATCCAGGTCGACCATCAAGACCGAGCGTCCGTCCTTTGATCGACCATACAAGGATCGAGCGGTCCTCCAAGGTCGCCCATCCAGGTCGACCATCAAGACCGAGCGTCCTTCCTTTGACCAACCATACATGGACCGAGCGGTCCTCCAAGGTCGCCCATCCAGGTCGACCATCAAGACCGAGCGTCCAACCTTCCTTTGACCAACCATACATGGACCGAGCGGTCCTCCAAGGTCGCCCATCCAGGTCGACCATCAAGACCGAGCGTCCAATGTGACCAATCAGCAGAACCGAGTGGCCGCCCACCCAGGTTGACATCCCTGGCCGACCACCCCTTCTAACCGGCCATCTCGACCGACCCTCACTAGGTCGACTACACGGTTAAACACTAATGACTCATTAAAGCCCTTAATGAAGATTAAGGTATGATTGAGCCGTTATCAGGCCCACGAAAGGTAAAAGCCCGTTACAATCAGTATAAATAAAGGTTCCAGGTATGATTTCTGGATTGATTGCTTACGATGCAATATATACATGCATTACAGACCACCCGGTCATGTTACTGACTTAAGCATCGGAGTGTCTTTGACAGGTACCCGACCGCCCAGCTTGGAGAACAAGGAGGGAACAGATATTACAATCAGGACTTGAAGACGGAAGAGCCCCTTCGACCCTTCCCAGCGCGTCCAGCCCTCAGCAGAAAGGTAGCCATCCGACACAGCAGTGTACGCCCGGTCTTGGACAAACTCGTGTTTTAGAAGGGTCATCTAGATTCGACCGAAACAATTTTTAATAAAAGAATATTTTGTGTCGTGTTAGGATGGCTAAGTCAATTCTAATAATGTGAGTAATATTAATATTTGGAAGTTAAATTTATATTTTTTATAATAAAATAAAAATTACATAACATTAACAGTAATAAAATACTAAGATTGGAAATACTCCAAAGTATTTTTTTTAACAAATTACGATAAAATAGTATATAACAATATTCTTATTCATGCCATTTTACACATCTGCTTTAATAAATGATTTTACTAAATGTTTTTAATTTAATAAGGTCGTTTAAGAATATTCTTTTTCAACATTCAACTACTTCCAATCAATTTCACAGTTTTAAGTTTATTTTTCTGTTAGATTTATGGAAAATAGCAAGTTAATAATTATTTTAATATCAGTAAACTAATATAAATTTTTGTCTCAAATGAATTTATTTCCATTAATAAATATTTGCCTTCCAGGAAGTACCCTAGAGTCTGTATCCACTTTCCGTTTGCTATTATTTGTTTTTTCTTCCAATAATTATTTATTTATTCCAATGACAAACTAATTTCCACTGACGACCATTCTATGTAGAAAACTTTAGTTGCACTTTTCCTCCATCAATCTATGATTATGAATCAGTAAAGGGTAAACTTGACCTTTACATTTGATAAATCCGCAACCCCTTTCTGGTATGGTGCTCCTCTGTCTTCTAAATCTGAATAACTGTTGAGGTTAGAATTAATTTCTAACCAGTTATCTGATTTCAATATTTTCTATAAAAGAAAGTATTCCATCCAAATTCTTAACGTGAATCTTAAGTTGATAGTAAAAAGAAATAGTAAAAATAGTTTATTGAGAGAGAAGTCAAATAAATGACTTATTTCTTATATAATAAATATTTTTTTCTGCTTTTTACTTTTAGCATTAGTTTAAAGAAACAAAATCGATTTCTAAAAATCTTGCAAGCTAAAATCTCGATCTAGTAATGATTTTTTATCTACTAGAAAAGAGAAATTTATATGAATATTTATAAAATATATTGGTGCTACTTTTGCGATGTTGAAAGAAAAATATACCATACAGGCTGCAACACTGTATCAAGTCTTCTTGCAAGTCTTCTCGCAAGTCAATGTTGGCCATCAATGAGTAAACATTTTATATCTGTATCTCAAAACTTCACTGAATTGAGACTATAAATACATGACAACACTCTTCCTATCAATGCAAAGGGAAAAGTGAATAAAATATAGTAAGCATTATCAATCACTTGGCAACCATGAAGGCCATTCTCATTGCCTTTTTACTCTTTGCTTCTCTTTTCTTCCTTCCTACTTCAACTATGGCTTTTCAACTCAAGGGTAATAATACTCACTAACTTCTCTATAATTCCTCAATTCTCATATGCACCAAAGAAATCAATATCAAATTTGAAACTTACGAAACTTGATTCTTATAACTTCTTTAGGTGAACATTTTAGTATAAATATAAAAGAGTAATTTATGTTTTTTTTTTCTCCTTTTGTTTGATATTTCTACGTGAGAGGTGACCACTATAGTTAATGTAATGATGTATGTACATTTTTATGCAGAAGGTTCAATAGGAGACCCTAGTAAGAATGCTGTTACGTGTTCTCCCGGTCAGGGTTATAGAAAGTGCGTTCCATCGAGAGCACCAACGCCACCAACATCTCCACCACCACCATCATGCTCAACCTATACACGTCATTGTTGAACAATATCTAAAAGATGCAATAGCCGAATGAATTAAGTATACTTTTACTTTCTGCTGATGCCATTAGCACTTGCTGTGTTAAAATATGGAGCTACCATCTCTGTCTATTGCTTTAGAATTTCCAGTGCTTTCACCCAATAATGAGTGTTTTCCGAGTTTGTTGTGAAATAAATGTTTGGCCTCTAGGCCAATCCAATAAATAAGAACTTGTTGAGTTTGTTGTTACATGTGCCATCTTTTATGAAGGAAGATGCTTTTACATACTTGAAAAGAAAAATATATTAAGGTTCTTGCGTGCGACTACAAAATGAAAGCTTAAACATTATGATTGCTTAAGGAGAAAAAAATAGAGGCACTTCTTATTAAGCAAAGATGAAAGATAGAAAAAAAAAAATGTCTTCGATCGATATCCCAAATATAAGAAGAGAACAGAGAATACAGAGATGAGACAGAGTTGAGTTTTCCGTTATCTCAAGACAGGACCAAAAACTCTTGCTTTACAACCGGAAAAAATAGTCAGAAAACCATTTTATTATTTCCGGAAATATGAACTTTATTTATCTTTGAATATTCAAAATATTTATATATTTCATAATATATAAATGAGTACAAACCTTATCTTACAAGTCAGTTTTGTAGGATTGAGTTAGGCTTAAAATTCATTTTCTTAACATGGTATCAGAACTTGGTTGCCATGACTTCTAAAAACTCTCAAACCCCTTCCACCCATCAACCTTTTTCCTCTCCATCCTTCACCCTTGCACCTTATACTTTCACCACACCAATCACTTCCAAATTCGGTGATGAAAATTTTCTCATATGGCATCATAAGTTTCTTGCTACAATTGAACATATCAATCTTCTACACTTTCTTGATGGCATCAACATTTCACTGCAGTTTCTTCCTTTCGCTTTTGCTGATTCTAGTAATACACCATCAATCCCAATTTTACTCATCACCAACAATAAGATCATCTGATTATTGTGTGGGTGCTTGGATCAATGTCACCATTACTCCAAACTAAAATGGTTTAACTCGAAACTTCTTCAGCAATATGGACTAAACTCAATGCCTACTTTGCAAAGTCATCTCACTACAAAAAAATTTTGGAATTACTGATAGATATATGTCGTCAGTAACATTCCAAATTTGTTGGTACTGCAAGATTTCCGATGAATTATCGACAAACTACGATCCGTCGATAATTCCATTGTAAGAACTGAGAAATTTAAGTATATAAAGTAGATGGATGTTTTATTTTAATGAGGCTAACTTATTTTAATAATAAATGTTTCGTAATATAAACAAAAGTTTATATCGCGTCTCACTATCTAAAATACAAATCATCTCTCTAAAAATTCTTCTTTTGACTTCTCTTCCTTCTCTTTAAAAGTTATAACTTTTGAGTAATCTTTTTGACGTTCAACAGGTACCTAAACAACCACGACAATGAGGTTTATGTTTTTATCCGATCAACAAGTAAGTTTCGGCTCATTTTTCTTGTTTCATTCTTAATTGATATCATGCTTAAAGATCTTTTGTCGCTTGTGATTTATAATGTATTTTCTTAGTTTTCTGTTGATCAGAGGTCCTAAGGACTCTCTGATCTTTGTTCGGTGTTTTATAGGCGTTTCTAAAGTTCCTTGAGCTCTAAGCAAGGGTTCAATGTTTACAAAGCTTCGTTGTTTCGGTGTAAGGTAAGGGAAGCGAGTTTAATTCAAGTTTAATTGGTAAACAAATTATAATTCATGAAATGATGATGATGTGCCTAAAATCTACTATTAAGAACCGAGAAATTTAAGTACATAAAGTAGATGTGTGTTTTATTTTAATTAGACTAACTTATTTTAATAATAAATGTTTCGTAATATAAACAAAAGTTTATATCACGTCTTACTATCTAAAACACAAACCATCTTTCTAAAAACTCTTCTCTTGAGTTCTCTACCTTCTCTCTAAGAGTTCTAATTTTTGAGTAATCTCTTTGACGATCAGGAGGTACCTAAACGATCACAACAATGAGGTCTATGTTTCAAACTAATCAGTTTCTTCAATAGAGCAAATAAGTTTCGGCTAATTTTTCTCGTTTCGTTCTTAATTGAGTGCTTAAAGATCTTTTGTCGCATGTGAGTTATAATATATTTTCTTAGTTTCCTGTTGATCAGAGGTTCTAAGGACTCTCTTTGATCTTTGTTTGGTGTTTTATAGGCGTTTCTAGAGTTCCTTTAGCTCTAAGCAAGGGTTCAATGTTTATAGAGCTCCCATTGTTTCAATATAAAGTAAGGGAAGCTAGTTTAATTCAAGTTTGATTGGTAAACAAGTTATAATTCATGAGTTGATGATGATTTCACCTTCATTACAAGAAAAATCGTTATTATCTACCGCCAAAATTTGTATAAAACCTCAAAAATCTGTATATAAAATAGTGTTACATAGGAATTACATACGAACAAAAATCCATATATAAAATGATCGTAGCTAATATTATATACGAATTTTTTTATATATAATTACATACGAAAAAATTCGTATGTAATTATATACGGAAAAATCCGTATATAAAATCTATATATATTTATATACGAACAAATCCGTATGTAAAATTTGTATATAATTACATACAAAAACATTCGTATATAATTATATATGGAAAAATCCGTATATAACATCGTTTATAGAAAAAATTGTTTTATTCAACACACACCTGCATATACATTAATTACAAACTTGTAATATACATACAACAAACCACCACAATAACTTTTATTTAACACCATATCAAACATTTCACACTAAAAATAGATATATATTATTTAAAAATCATTATCAAATAAGTTTACAAGATGTTCCTAAGATGTCAAACAATATAAATTCTACGGATTCATAAGATATCAAACAACATATCAAACAACATAGAATGACAAGTCTATAATTTCCTAATAATCACTAACTAAGGATTTTATTCATCTTGGATTGATATTGTCGTTGCACTCCATCACCGTGATAACAACTTCACCACATTGTTTTTTCCCTTCTCCTTATTAGATTGTGCCTAGAGTGGAGGAGGTGGATTAGAACCACTAGATGCCATACACTGACAAAAAGAAATGCAATTGGATGGTCATACATAAAGTTGACAGACTCTATTAAACAATTAAGAAGATCAAAACCAAGAACATTAAGATGAATTTAAAAAAATTCATAACATTATAGGTATTTTACATTACGTTAGGATAAGAAGAATGAAACCAAGATTGATGCACTGGTAACCCAATCTACCAGAATGTGATTTAAATGTTGTTGGAGACCCTTCTATACAGGAATATGTAAATAAATACAATTGCGATCAGGGATATGTAAATAAATACAATTGCGATCTGCACAAAAAAAAAACAATTAGCAACAAAAGGAAAAGTGCTAAACAATTGTTTTACAATGCTGTTAAATTNAGGGTTATAGAAAGTGCGTTCCATCGAGAGCACCAACGCCACCAACATCTCCACCACCACCATCATGCTCAACCTATACACGTCATTGTTGAACAATATCTAAAAGATGCAATAGCCGAATGAATTAAGTATACTTTTACTTTCTGCTGATGCCATTAGCACTTGCTGTGTTAAAATATGGAGCTACCATCTCTGTCTATTGCTTTAGAATTTCCAGTGCTTTCACCCAATAATGAGTGTTTTCCGAGTTTGTTGTGAAATAAATGTTTGGCCTCTAGGCCAATCCAATAAATAAGAACTTGTTGAGTTTGTTGTTACATGTGCCATCTTTTATGAAGGAAGATGCTTTTACATACTTGAAAAGAAAAATATATTAAGGTTCTTGCGTGCGACTACAAAATGAAAGCTTAAACATTATGATTGCTTAAGGAGAAAAAAATAGAGGCACTTCTTATTAAGCAAAGATGAAAGATAGAAAAAAAAAAATGTCTTCGATCGATATCCCAAATATAAGAAGAGAACAGAGAATACAGAGATGAGACAGAGTTGAGTTTTCCGTTATCTCAAGACAGGACCAAAAACTCTTGCTTTACAACCGGAAAAAATAGTCAGAAAACCATTTTATTATTTCCGGAAATATGAACTTTATTTATCTTTGAATATTCAAAATATTTATATATTTCATAATATATAAATGAGTACAAACCTTATCTTACAAGTCAGTTTTGTAGGATTGAGTTAGGCTTAAAATTCATTTTCTTAACATGGTATCAGAACTTGGTTGCCATGACTTCTAAAAACTCTCAAACCCCTTCCACCCATCAACCTTTTTCCTCTCCATCCTTCACCCTTGCACCTTATACTTTCACCACACCAATCACTTCCAAATTCGGTGATGAAAATTTTCTCATATGGCATCATAAGTTTCTTGCTACAATTGAACATATCAATCTTCTACACTTTCTTGATGGCATCAACATTTCACTGCAGTTTCTTCCTTTCGCTTTTGCTGATTCTAGTAATACACCATCAATCCCAATTTTACTCATCACCAACAATAAGATCATCTGATTATTGTGTGGGTGCTTGGATCAATGTCACCATTACTCCAAACTAAAATGGTTTAACTCGAAACTTCTTCAGCAATATGGACTAAACTCAATGCCTACTTTGCAAAGTCATCTCACTACAAAAAAATTTTGGAATTACTGATAGATATATGTCGTCAGTAACATTCCAAATTTGTTGGTACTGCAAGATTTCCGATGAATTATCGACAAACTACGATCCGTCGATAATTCCATTGTAAGAACTGAGAAATTTAAGTATATAAAGTAGATGGATGTTTTATTTTAATGAGGCTAACTTATTTTAATAATAAATGTTTCGTAATATAAACAAAAGTTTATATCGCGTCTCACTATCTAAAATACAAATCATCTCTCTAAAAATTCTTCTTTTGACTTCTCTTCCTTCTCTTTAAAAGTTATAACTTTTGAGTAATCTTTTTGACGTTCAACAGGTACCTAAACAACCACGACAATGAGGTTTATGTTTTTATCCGATCAACAAGTAAGTTTCGGCTCATTTTTCTTGTTTCTTTCTTAATTGATATCATGCTTAAAGATCTTTTGTCGCTTGTGATTTATAATGTATTTTCTTAGTTTTCTGTTGATCAGAGGTCCTAAGGACTCTCTGATCTTTGTTCGGTGTTTTATAGGCGTTTCTAAAGTTCCTTGAGCTCTAAGCAAGGGTTCAATGTTTACAAAGCTTCGTTGTTTCGGTGTAAGGTAAGGGAAGCGAGTTTAATTCAAGTTTAATTGGTAAACAAATTATAATTCATGAAATGATGATGATGTGCCTAAAATCTACTATTAAGAACCGAGAAATTTAAGTACATAAAGTAGATGTGTGTTTTATTTTAATTAGACTAACTTATTTTAATAATAAATGTTTCGTAATATAAACAAAAGTTTATATCACGTCTTACTATCTAAAACACAAACCATCTTTCTAAAAACTCTTCTCTTGAGTTCTCTACCTTCTCTCTAAGAGTTCTAATTTTTGAGTAATCTCTTTGACGATCAGGAGGTACCTAAATGATCACAACAATGAGGTCTATGTTTCAAACTAATCAGTTTCTTCAATAGAGCAAATAAGTTTCGGCTAATTTTTCTCGTTTCGTTCTTAATTGAGTGCTTAAAGATCTTTTGTCGCATGTGAGTTATAATATATTTTCTTAGTTTCCTGTTGATCAGAGGTTCTAAGGACTCTCTTTGATCTTTGTTTGGTGTTTTATAGGCGTTTCTAGAGTTCCTTTAGCTCTAAGCAAGGGTTCAATGTTTATAGAGCTCCCATTGTTTCAATATAAAGTAAGGGAAGCTAGTTTAATTCAAGTTTGATTGGTAAACAAGTTATAATTCATGAGTTGATGATGATTTCACCTTCATTACAAGAAAAATCGTTATTATCTACCGCCAAAATTTGTATAAAACCTCAAAAATCTGTATATAAAATAGTGTTACATAGGAATTACATACGAACAAAAATCCATATATAAAATGATCGTAGCTAATATTATATACGAATTTTTTTATATATAATTACATACGAAAAAATTCGTATGTAATTATATACGGAAAAATCCGTATATAAAATCTATATATATTTATATACGAACAAATCCGTATGTAAAATTTGTATATAATTACATACAAAAACATTCGTATATAATTATATATGGAAAAATCCGTATATAACATCGTTTATAGAAAAAATTGTTTTATTCAACACACACCTGCATATACATTAATTACAAACTTGTAATATACATACAACAAACCACCACAATAACTTTTATTTAACACCATATCAAACATTTCACACTAAAAATAGATATATATTATTTAAAAATCATTATCAAATAAGTTTACAAGATGTTCCTAAGATGTCAAACAATATAAATTCTACGGATTCATAAGATATCAAACAACATATCAAACAACATAGAATGACAAGTCTATAATTTCCTAATAATCACTAACTAAGGATTTTATTCATCTTGGATTGATATTGTCGTTGCACTCCATCACCGTGATAACAACTTCACCACATTGTTTTTTCCCTTCTCCTTATTAGATTGTGCCTAGAGTGGAGGAGGTGGATTAGAACCACTAGATGCCATACACTGACAAAAAGAAATGCAATTGGATGGTCATACATAAAGTTGACAGACTCTATTAAACAATTAAGAAGATCAAAACCAAGAACATTAAGATGAATTTAAAAAAATTCATAACATTATAGGTATTTTACATTACGTTAGGATAAGAAGAATGAAATCAAGATTGATGCACTGGTTACCCAATCTACCAGAATGTGATTTAAATGTTGTTGGAGACCCTTCTATACAGGAATATGTAAATAAATACAATTGCGATCAGGGATATGTAAATAAATACAATTGCGATCTGCACAAAAAAAAAACAATTAGCAACAAAAGGAAAAGTGCTAAACAATTGTTTTACAATGCTGTTAAATTCTCTTGTCTGATTCTAAACCAAAAATATTATTATTATTTCTATATACATATTGAGGCAGTGAGCAAGAGACAAATGACAGAGGATGAGACAAGTAACTTAGCTTAAAGCTAATACACCTTTGTTAATTATTCCAGTGTGGTGAAGGTTAACGTGAATCTCCTCCCATGTCCTTTATCTC
>NW_025907887.1:0-15820 GCF_018835915.1 Vigna umbellata
TTAGTTAGTTTGTTATTATTTCTTATTTATATTTTGGGTTTAGCCCATATTTCTTCTATTATAAATAGAGGACCTTACGTGTATATTCAACACAAGAGAGATTAATCTCACATATAGTGTTTTACTATATTCAACATGGTATCAGAGTCAGGTTCTTTTGAGAAAAAAAGTTTATGTCACCTCTACCGCTATACCCGTCACAGCCGGCAACGACACCATTATTGTTTCTCTATTCAAACGTTTTCCATTTACTTATATCATTATAACCTAGCATGTAATCATCTTAAAACTCTTGCATACCATCTTTATAAACTAACTGACGCTAATTTGCGAAAAGATTTTGAAAACATTGTTTACCCCCACCTCTCTAGTGTTCTCCTTACAACTTCAATATATTCATCTCAAAACACATCCACAACTTTCACTATCAAATCATATATGCTTCACTCGATCGAATTCTTGAGCAATGAGTCTCAAAGCATATTTTCATACACGTTCAACCAATCTTTTATATTTCCTAGCTATAAAAGCATCACTCATAAAATGTAGACTTTTTTCAAACGACACCTTTATCTCGTTATGTTGTAGGATGATAACATTATGAATTGCATCCCAAAACGAACAAAGGTTTCTCATACTGCTCCTCAATACTTACTTCATGCTCTAGTAAGTAAACTCAACCCTGATACAAATGACATGAACAATATCATAAAACTCATGCTCGCCCAATGAGCTCCCCCTTAGCGCTCAACGAGAGTGCAAACAAAAAGCTTACCCAACCCAATGAGAACTCTTGGCCAACCACTAAATACACTACCACTTTTGCTCTTAACTCGTCCAGCGAGCCTAGACTTGCCAAATGCCCAAAACTCAATGTAAGCACATCACTCAGCGCCAAAAAGGAGTGCTCATCACCTTGGAGCATAGGGGCTCTCTGTTTTGGCGCCGCTGAGCACCACAAAAGGTTGTTTAACGCCATACTAGATGACAACAACTTGTTATTCTGATCTAGATGAACCTTTAATCTATCCAAATGACCAAATTGACTTATTTGACACTAGTATTAATGCAAAAGCAGGTTTATTGATGAAATTGAGTACATCTTTGATCATTTAGTCAAAAACAAGATACATTAGATCAACCCACTCACTCAAAAACGCCTATAATCAATTATACAAATTATAAACAAGAAATTTGCAACCTAACAGACTAAACAAGTCACATTTGACATAAAAGCAGGCTCTAAACGTTCATTTTATCATATACCTTCCCCTTTAGATTCTCACTTGTTAAAACCCCTAAAATGAACCAAACCACATAAAACTTAACGTACAATTCTACCTATTTACCACTTCCCAAATCAGCATCATATTATTGGTTAACTTTGGTTAACTAAGGTTTTAGACAAGTTTAAAATTACTTAAAAAAATTCCCAAACATCAGTTATCACTCCAAAGTTGTTCCTCAAGAAATTTACCAACCAAAATCCCAATTTAGACTAAAAGCATCCGCTACAACACTTCCTTTTTACCACCTCCAATCCTACATCAATTTTGTACCTAATTAGACTCTAACACAACATCCTCAAATGTTCAAACCAATACCAATTCTCATACACACAATCTACATCAAGATATAAGTACCACTCAACAATCATCTCAATTATAACATATTCAACCAAACATGATTTTTCACAACATCTCAAACATAAACTCATAAATCTTAACACGAAATTGAGGATAATATTATCTTTTCTTACTTGGTGGAAAGCTTAAATAGTTCTACAAGTCCAAAATCTCTTTCTCAACTCAAATCGTTATAGATGTATCTACAAACCACAAAATTATGATCATGGTAGGTCTTTAAGACCATTGATCAACAAAGAACTAGGAAAAGAGGTTGGATGTCACATGCGCCAAACCTACTTGCATGTGACTGAAATAGAAAATCAAAGAAAAAAGAGAGTAGAAACTAAGTTATTTTATAGGAAAAATTGATAGTAAGATTGTAGATCTCACTATTGTGATCGTCTAAACACCTTCTGATTGTCAAGGAGATAACTCAAGAGTTCACAATCTTAGAAAGAAGGAAAATGAAGTCTAAATAAAAAGGTTCTAGAAAGATAATGGTGATTTAGATAATAAAACGTATTTATAAAATTCGATTTATATTATTAAATTTATGATATTTTATCAAACTTATTATTTTAAAATATCTATCAATTCTAATACTTTGTTTTCTAAGTTATTATATATAATATTAATTATAAGAAAAAAAAACTTTTACTCCATCAAAAAGAATAAGCTCTTATTTAAAAATTAAACATCCAAATTTAAGAACTTTAGAAAGTAAAAATACCAACTGGTTATGTAGAAAAAATGAAATAATAATTCATGATACAAGGCCTACTTTTTATACAAACTAATTATGCAACTTTACCTTAGGATGTGACGTGCCAACAATAATCCACCATTATTGAATCCACAATTATAAGATTAATTAGCACTAAAATAAAATATCTTATGTCGGTTTTGTCGTTTGCTAGTGAATTAATGTGTAGATTGGATTTATTAAAGCAGACAAGTTATTGGAAAGTTTTACGAACAAAACTTGAATTTAATGAAGCATCACTAAATATTCTCGGATAAAACCAAGGTAACTCCTTAACCAATATTTATGTTGTTTCTTTATTACTGACTGGGATAAATTCAAAATTAAAAAAAGTTAAAAAAATAATTATCATACCCCAAAGATACCATGCTGGTAAATATACTCGTCTAATAAATACAAAAGTTGAACCTTAGCATGGGTTTAAAATGAGAATTCTATAATTTGTAAAGTATTTAAATATATTACATTTGTGCTTATTTCAAATTATTTTATTTGTATAAGATAATTTTTTAAAATGATTTAAATCTGTTTATTTAAATAAAATATTTCAATTATCGTTAAATGCAAAAAATTATTTAAGTATTAAATTACTATTAAAATTAAAAGATATCAATATTAATGAATTTTTAGCAATCTTATTTAATATTTTTTGGTCAAAGTTTGTTAATATGTTTTTTCAACTAATATTTGATACGTTGTTGACCATAATTATTTATACTAACATCAATTCGGATTATTTTTATGATGTTGTTATTTTTACAATCTATAACAAAAACAACAAAAATAACCCTGAAAATGTAAATAAAAAATAACTCATATCAAAATCAATAAAAAGAACTTAATTGACATCAATAAAAAAATAGTTATCCTAATAATGTGTTGGTTTTAGATACTTCAACTAAAACTGAATTGAAAAGAAAATATGACAAGAAGACATAAATTTGAAAATATAAACAATTTCAAATTCTTACTTGAGTAAAATTTTAAAATTTAAAGTAATAATTACTTTCATAAAATTCTCATAATGCAATTTGTTTTAAAAAAATTATATAAAAAAACATATCTTATAATACGACATTTCTATTTTTTTATATAAATAAATTTTCCTCTATAATTTCCATTTTAAACATATNCATCATCATCATCATCATCATCATCATCATCATCATCATCATCATCATCATCATCATCATCATCATCATCATCATCATCATCATCATCATCATCATCATCATCATCATCATCATCATCATCATCATCATCATCATCATCATCATCATCATCATCATCATCATCATCATCATCATCATCATCATCATCATCATCATCATCATCATCATCATCATCATCATCATCATCATCATCATCATCATCATCATCATCATCATCATCATCATCATCATCATCATCATCATCATCATCATCATCATCATCATCATCATCATCATCATCATCATCATCATCATCATCATCATCATCATCATCATCATCATCATCATCATCATCATCATCATCATCATCATCATCATCATCATCATCATCATCATCATCATCATCATCATCATCATCATCATCATCATCATCATCATCATCATCATCATCATCATCATCATCATCATCATCATCATCATCATCATCATCATCATCATCATCATCATCATCATCATCATCATCATCATCATCATCATCATCATCATCATCATCATCATCATCATCATCATCATCATCATCATCATCATCATCATCATCATCATCATCATCATCATCATCATCATCATCATCATCATCATCATCATCATCATCATCATCATCATCATCATCATCATCATCATCATCATCATCATCATCATCATCATCATCATCATCATCATCATCATCATCATCATCATCATCATCATCATCATCATCATCATCATCATCATCATCATCATCATCATCATCATCATCATCATCATCATCATCATCATCATCATCATCATCATCATCATCATCATCATCATCATCATCATCATCATCATCATCATCATCATCATCATCATCATCATCATCATCATCATCATCATCATCATCATCATCATCATCATCATCATCATCATCATCATCATCATCATCATCATCATCATCATCATCATCATCATCATCATCATCATCATCATCATCATCATCATCATCATCATCATCATCATCATCATCATCATCATCATCATCATCATCATCATCATCATCATCATCATCATCATCATCATCATCATCATCATCATCATCATCATCATCATCATCATCATCATCATCATCATCATCATCATCATCATCATCATCATCATCATCATCATCATCATCATCATCATCATCATCATCATCATCATCATCATCATCATCATCATCATCATCATCATCATCATCATCATCATCATCATCATCATCATCATCATCATCATCATCATCATCATCATCATCATCATCATCATCATCATCATCATCATCATCATCATCATCATCATCATCATCATCATCATCATCATCATCATCATCATCATCATCATCATCATCATCATCATCATCATCATCATCATCATCATCATCATCATCATCATCATCATCATCATCATCATCATCATCATCATCATCATCATCATCATCATCATCATCATCATCATCATCATCATCATCATCATCATCATCATCATCATCATCATCATCATCATCATCATCATCATCATCATCATCATCATCATCATCATCATCATCATCATCATCATCATCATCATCATCATCATCATCATCATCATCATCATCATCATCATCATCATCATCATCATCATCATCATCATCATCATCATCATCATCATCATCATCATCATCATCATCATCATCATCATCATCATCATCATCATCATCATCATCATCATCATCATCATCATCATCATCATCATCATCATCATCATCATCATCATCATCATCATCATCATCATCATCATCATCATCATCATCATCATCATCATCATCATCATCATCATCATCATCATCATCATCATCATCATCATCATCATCATCATCATCATCATCATCATCATCATCATCATCATCATCATCATCATCATCATCATCATCATCATCATCATCATCATCATCATCATCATCATCATCATCATCATCATCATCATCATCATCATCATCATCATCATCATCATCATCATCATCATCATCATCATCATCATCATCATCATCATCATCATCATCATCATCATCATCATCATCATCATCATCATCATCATCATCATCATCATCATCATCATCATCATCATCATCATCATCATCATCATCATCATCATCATCATCATCATCATCATCATCATCATCATCATCATCATCATCATCATCATCATCATCATCATCATCATCATCATCATCATCATCATCATCATCATCATCATCATCATCATCATCATCATCATCATCATCATCATCATCATCATCATCATCATCATCATCATCATCATCATCATCATCATCATCATCATCATCATCATCATCATCATCATCATCATCATCATCATCATCATCATCATCATCATCATCATCATCATCATCATCATCATCATCATCATCATCATCATCATCATCATCATCATCATCATCATCATCATCATCATCATCATCATCATCATCATCATCATCATCATCATCATCATCATCATCATCATCATCATCATCATCATCATCATCATCATCATCATCATCATCATCATCATCATCATCATCATCATCATCATCATCATCATCATCATCATCATCATCATCATCATCATCATCATCATCATCATCATCATCATCATCATCATCATCATCATCATCATCATCATCATCATCATCATCATCATCATCATCATCATCATCATCATCATCATCATCATCATCATCATCATCATCATCATCATCATCATCATCATCATCATCATCATCATCATCATCATCATCATCATCATCATCATCATCATCATCATCATCATCATCATCATCATCATCATCATCATCATCATCATCATCATCATCATCATCATCATCATCATCATCATCATCATCATCATCATCATCATCATCATCATCATCATCATCATCATCATCATCATCATCATCATCATCATCATCATCATCATCATCATCATCATCATCATCATCATCATCATCATCATCATCATCATCATCATCATCATCATCATCATCATCATCATCATCATCATCATCATCATCATCATCATCATCATCATCATCATCATCATCATCATCATCATCATCATCATCATCATCATCATCATCATCATCATCATCATCATCATCATCATCATCATCATCATCATCATCATCATCATCATCATCATCATCATCATCATCATCATCATCATCATCATCATCATCATCATCATCATCATCATCATCATCATCATCATCATCATCATCATCATCATCATCATCATCATCATCATCATCATCATCATCATCATCATCATCATCATCATCATCATCATCATCATCATCATCATCATCATCATCATCATCATCATCATCATCATCATCATCATCATCATCATCATCATCATCATCATCATCATCATCATCATCATCATCATCATCATCATCATCATCATCATCATCATCATCATCATCATCATCATCATCATCATCATCATCATCATCATCATCATCATCATCATCATCATCATCATCATCATCATCATCATCATCATCATCATCATCATCATCATCATCATCATCATCATCATCATCATCATCATCATCATCATCATCATCATCATCATCATCATCATCATCATCATCATCATCATCATCATCATCATCATCATCATCATCATCATCATCATCATCATCATCATCATCATCATCATCATCATCATCATCATCATCATCATCATCATCATCATCATCATCATCATCATCATCATCATCATCATCATCATCATCATCATCATCATCATCATCATCATCATCATCATCATCATCATCATCATCATCATCATCATCATCATCATCATCATCATCATCATCATCATCATCATCATCATCATCATCATCATCATCATCATCATCATCATCATCATCATCATCATCATCATCATCATCATCATCATCATCATCATCATCATCATCATCATCATCATCATCATCATCATCATCATCATCATCATCATCATCATCATCATCATCATCATCATCATCATCATCATCATCATCATCATTATCATCATCATCATCATCATCATCATCATCATCATCATCATTATATATTTCTTCGCATCATATGAATATCTCCATAAAGATATTGATTATTAATTCAAAATTAGAAGAAAGTTCGATCGCACCAAACATTTTTAAGAAAAATGGCAATGTGAGGGACTAAGCATTCTTTTCTTTGTTGTCATTGAATAGGTTTTCCCAACTACTCTTTTGTAAAAATAATTTTCTAACGTAAGAATATCGAGTAGAGTTCTTAAATTTATTTTTAGCTTAATATCTAATATATATTTTTATCATTTCTATTTAAAGTGATCCTTAACTCTTTTTTTTCGTCTATGACCACGTGTAAATAGTTAATGACAAGTGAGTTATTAGTGAATGAGGGGTAAGTTTGTCATATACGTGATAACTGTCCAATGAGAGATTGTCATGTGACACTTTCATCTTTCACCCAAAATTAGAATTTTACTATGGTGGAGACTGTTGTTCGAAGATGGAGGCGTAAGAGGCCGCATGCCGCGACAGGTGCTTGGTTCGTGATTTTGTTCTAGTGTGGTGGGTCTCTACGATTTAGATTTCGTTTTTTTTTTAATTTTGTAGGATTGATGGCGCATAGGAGAACACAAATATCAAGATTTAAGGCTTTTTGCGAGTTACGGTTCATGATTTTTGGATTGCAGGTTCGAACAAGTGGGGAAAATGTTGAGATTTAGGGTTTGCAATTAAGGATTTCGCGACGCTCTTGAACTAATACGGTGGCTGTCGCGGTAGTTAACAAGGATTTCGTGTGATGGCTCTCTATGATTTGTTTTTTTTAGGTTTGGTGGCCTAAAGGAGAAGACAAATCTCGTGATTTGGGGCTTTTTGTGAGTTAGGGTTCATGACTTTTGGGATTGCATCTCGCGATTTAGGGTTCGCGATTTGAGATTTCGCGATGCTCTCAAACTATTTAGTGGTTAATGAGGGTTTTGGTGTGTCGTTCTCTACGATTTTGGTTCTATTTTTTTTATTTTCCAGGTTTAATGGCACGAATGAGAAGACAAATTTTGTGATTTGAAATTTTTTGTGAGTTAGGTTTCGTGATTTTTGGGATTGTAGGCTCGTAGTGGCAGTTGCATGTCAATTTGCAAGGTTGAATGAGATGATGGTGGTGGACTGTGATGATTGACGACTTTCGTGGTAGTCTAATGATGAGACAGTTGTTCTGATAGTAGCTATGATTTTTGGTGGTGAGAGGTTGAAGACGATGACATGGCCATATTCAATTACCACCATTCTACCTCATCTTTGCTATATGAAAAACTTATACTTACTTTAATAATGGCTAGTAAACATTTTCATAAAAAATACCAAATTAAACAAAAATTATAAAAGTTAAAATCACTTTAAACAAAAAAAAATATTTTGAGCAAACAGAAAATAAGTACCTTATTTAAAGCTTTATTTTTTTTTGCTAGAAAAACGTTGAAGACATACCTTATATTACTATAAGGTAGTATATTGATTAGCTTAGCACTTGTAGACTATGATGATATGAAAGACTTACTAAATGTGTCAAAGACTTAAAAGTTAGATTTCTTTTTTTGTTTAATGACCATTTTGCCTCGGAAAGCGAAGAAAAGTGAAAACTAAAAGTACTTTAGATTACATCCCTCTTATGTATAAACATTCACATGGAAATGTTCTTTTAAAGGAGCAAATTATTAAATTACTTACTTTTCTAGATTTTTGTTTTCTTAAAAGTGAAGAGAAAGACGTGTCAAGAAAATTCCTTAAGTGAGAAAGTAATCAAAATCATAGCTACAATAACATTAAAAGATTACGAAAAAAAAGAAAAATTTTACATTAGCACCCTTAAGTTTTTCTACTCTGACACACAAAATAATATTTATAGTTGATTCTTCTTAAATTGTTTTATATTTTAAAATAAAAGTATGTGATGGATGAGTATTTCCTAAAATATGGATTGTTTGCCTACTATCACCATCCAAGAAAAAAATAATAGCAGAAAGTATGTTAATTAGATATTTGCCAAAATTTGTAACATAAAATATGTAACAACTCACATTTAGATAAACATAAATGTTTTTGTAGTTGATGAAGTGCGAGACTAAGAAAAAGAAAAAAAAAGTTTCATTATAAAGATATTTATAAGAAGATATACAATAAGATTAATTAAAAAAAATTATTCTAGACTTTATAGCATAGATTTCTAATATAAATGAATTACTTAAATTAAGAGATATTTGATAAAGAGTTGGTAGGTGGTCATAAATTATATATATAAACTATATATATGATGAATTTTATTGATTTTGTTTTTGTTATCATATAAAAATTATAGTAATATTAATGGTTAAATTTGTGTAGATTGGTAAGATAAACTTTAAAAAAGAATTTGTTCTCGAGGTCTAAGATGGGTGATATAAAAATTAAATCAACATTTTGAAGTATTAAGGGACAAACAAAAATTCAAATGAATAGAGATAAGTCTAATTTTAATAGTCTTATCTAAAATATTAATAACTTTTATGATAATTAACAAATAATATGATGGTTTAGTTGTCTAAAAAATCAGTTAGTCTACAACAACTCATAATAAAATCTTTTAAACTGAATATGATCAAACTTACATTCTATACACAGTACAAAACACTAAATATATGTACAATTTAGATGAAGTCAGTTTAAAAGAAGTCTTTACAAAAAAGTTGTAGATGTTATGCTATTGCAATAGTAGATTAAATCAGTTTTTAAGAGACTTTACTTACACAAAGTACATATACAACTCTAATTAGTATCATAGAAGGACAAATAAATAAATAAATAAATAAATAAACACAAGATAAACTATGATTATATCATAGAAGAAAATTGCATTTATAGTATTTTAACAGTGAAATCATGATAAAGTAGGAATATGAATATTTTTGTTGGATTAAAAAATTAAAAGCATAATAGGTTTGACGTAGTCAAACAAACAATGGTAGTGGCTAGTGCTGTTGGCAACGAAGATTGTCAAAATATTAAAGTGATTGAAAGAATTTGATGAACAGACAAAGGGATGGCGACAATGGTTGCTTTCGTGCCAGGAAATATCTAACACCAAACAAATTTTCTTCACCCCCTTTGGAAAAATAATCAACAATACATCATGAAATATTACATTTAATTTTGTCTTAGTTACGCTTCTAGACATCTAAATTAAAATATTCAGTTTTTTTTTTTATAATATGTCCTGGGTGCAAAATAATTATCGGTTTCACTTATGATTAATTTTAATTAAGAAACTTTACTACTGAATCTCTCTTAAAACGCTGTTTGACCAAAACATAACATAAATCAGAAATCCAACTTGTTAATATCAAAAACATTTTATTCCAATTCCATTGCAATCTTAATTATTTTCACGAGTCAAACTTTCCATACCTTAAAACATCCCCATACTACTGAGATTCAGTTTATACCTAAAAAATATGCAGAATATTTTTTCCACTTTATTACTTGATATCCTGCTCCAATCAAAATCATTTCAGAAATTCAGTTGTTCTTAATTTTGACAGTTTCTTCTTTTCATCCTCTCAACTTCACTTTTCCAGAACGATCAACCACCGAGAAATTCTTACAAGTATATATATATATATATATATATATATATATATATATATATATAACAGTGAGGATATGCAAAACATCTGAAAAAATTTATGAAAAACAAAAATTGAAGAAACCCTGTGCAGAGGAAGTGATTTATTATTGGCAATCTTACATGGAATTATTCTCAAGCACAAATTGATAAACTGAGAGAGTACAGATGATATGATAATACAGAGGCAGTAACAGTACAACACAATTGAAGTATGAATAACAAGACAGGGAAATGAAATTAGACTAAACAGTTGAGGATGGAAGACAACCTTAAAACAAGAAATGGAACTTTAAACAGTTAACCTCAAAACGAGAAACGAAATTGGAAGATGTTCTTAGCAGTTTCTAGTATATTCAGCACAGTTTTTGTTGGGGCCACCACCGTTTTAAGATGGGATGCAGCTGCGGTAACCTTGATTTTGTGGACAATTTACAGCTTTGTTGTTGCCGTTGCCTGTTTTGCCTGTCTGTGATTGGCTGACATCGTAGAGCATTCTTGCGGCATGAGAGCCAAACGAGAATTCTGATTCCAAATCGTTGGCGATGAGGCAATCCTCTGTGACACAGTTGTCGGCGTTGAGAAGGTTGTGGTGGATGAGAAGGATGAGGAGCACAAGCGAGAGGCCCTTCTTCATCTTTTGGGAACAGTGTTCTCACTGGACAAACGAGGTTATGGTTCACAGTGAAGACCTCTGTCGCTTTTGTACTGTTGGGTTATGCTAAAATAATTGAGGAATCTTCTTTAACATAACACTTCAAATTTGAATTCATTTTTTTTTCTCTAAATTTAAATACATTTTACTCTTTCAGCTTAAAAAAATAATAATAAATATAATTCATTTTAACCGGTTAAATAATATTTTAAATTTATATTTGATTTTTTTAAGATTATTTATCAAGTTTTAATTCAGATATTAATTTAAAATATCATTTAATGCTTAAAGAAAAGTTTGTGTAATTGAATTAAAATGATTAATTTATTTAGTTTTTAAGTTTAAAAATCGCTTATGAATTTTAAAACATAAATAAATTTTAATTTTGTGTTTAAATTTAAAGATTAAAAAATCTTTTAACATAAAATTGATAATGGTATTTTTTTTAAAGAACACTAAATTTGATTAATTGATTTTTTTTTTGCAAAAATGATTTAATAGATTTAAATTTATTTTTATTAAGAATATAGATATGACGCTCATTAGAATAATCCTACCTTTTTCTTAACACTTTTCTAAATTTTCTTTCATTTTTTTGCATAACATGTATTCTCTCTTCGATCAACTTTATTTATGAAAATTGTCATTATAAGCCTATATTTATTATAAGTAGACAATAAAGACTAACATTTGATTGAACATAATTTGTTCTTTTAGTTAAACAAAATTTGGTTAGTGTATTGAGATTGATGAAATTTGAGGTTTGTCTTTGTCTTTTTGGAAATGGAATAAAATTAAACAGAATATATTAAATTGTTGTTTAAGAAAAAAAAATAAATGATCGTTTTTTTTACTCATTAAAAACAATTCTCTTCCAAATTCACACGAAATGTTAAGGGGATAATTTTTTTTTCACACGAAGGAGATATTTTTATTAAAAGAAATTGAAAGTTAAATATTTATTAAAACAGTTAAAAAAATGTTAAAATATAATGAAAAGAATAATTTTATATAAATATATATGTAATACTTAATTTTTCATCTCTTAAAATTTATAATTAATATAAATTACATAATTTAAAAATAAAACTTTGTCCTATTTGATTAAAAATCTTAATAAAAAGATGTTGTTCTACAAATAAACTTTATTCCAAACATTTAACGATATTGACAATCCTTCCTCAACATCTCTACTATCATCTTTTCTTGTATAAAAAAGATTATCACAAATGAAAACTATAACCATCAAAACAAATGGATTAGCTAACATACAAATTTAAACAACCTAAAATTAACAATGTAACCACTAATAATTTCACACACCAGCTCAACTAACAAATGTCTCAACACAAGGCATGAATATCCAAAGCCACCTAATAAACTACTTTCATATATGTTACACCCTCTTATAGTGTTTTTTACATTTTGTTCTCCAAAAACTAAAAAAATATTAAGTTCTTGACTCTTTAATGCTACTAGAGTCTTATAAACGAATTTCACTTCTCACTGCTCTCTCATAGAGACTTACAAGTGAACTTCATCAACTGTACAACCACACATAGTTTATCCGTCATTCGCTCTTGTGAAGCTAACACACCAAGAGTCTTATGAAAGAAGTTCACTCCTCCCTCTCTCTTAGGACTGAGTTTTCAAGTTCTATTTTTCACGACTCTCCTAGAGAGTTTTACGGACAAAGACTCATACCTTTTTCTGAGTCACTACACACACATATATTTATGTTTCCAAACAAGTATATATTAACATGTCATTATAATAACACTAAATAATATCTACTCCACATTTAGACTCATAAAATATTACATCACTTACAAATAAAAAATAAGAAAGAAAACATAAATGTAAGTTCATCCTACTTGCGGTTCACTCCTTCCTTCACCTCTTCAAAACTCAATCCTTAAGATTTTCTCCATTTTCATATGTCATCATTTCTACTAAAATTCGTTCATAAACATAGTCCTCTCATATTTATAAACTTAATATGAGAAATACTATTTATTATTATTATTATCTAATAATAATATCTAATTACATCTAACAATATCCCAATATATTATTTAATTTGTAACACTATAATAATATCCTAATATCTAATAATATCTAATTATATTTTTTAAAATTGAATAATTATTTACCAAATTTCGTGTTTTAAAAAATCTTTTAAAATAAAATAAATATTTAAATTATACTAATAAATAGTTTAATCTTTTACATAATTTTCTAATTATTAAAACTTTTAGGATCTCACAATATAAATATTTTTATATCACTTTTTTTTATGTAAATTCCTTTTTACTCATCCAAATAAAAATAAATTTTTATTTTCTTTTCTTTCATTTTTATCTTCTTAATAGTATATGTCTTTCATCCTGTTCTTCCCCTTATATATTTCTTCTTCTTTTTATTTCACTCCTAATATAAAAAAAGTACTAAGATGAAGCACATGCTAAATAGAAGAACATCTAATATTAAATGAAGATAATTCAATTTTAGGCAACACTTCACTTAAAAGGGAAGATAAAATGTGTTCTCTTATTGTTTTTACATATTTGAGTGTTAAATCTGTAATAAAGTGTACTCATAAGAAAATATTTAATAAAAAATATCGAAAATTAGGTTAAAATTATATATACCTCACATATGTATTTTGGAATTTTAGAGACATTTGTTTTATTTATTTTTTAATTGAGGAGAATTGACTTGACGCAAAGATGGACCCATGCTTTGTACTATGGAAAGACTTATCCTTCCTTAATTTTTCAATATTTTGTTATTATACTCTGTATAGAGTTTTCTTATACTTCCATCATGCTAATTCTTTTAATACTATTTTTCATGTAACCAAGATATATATATTTTGTTTTTATTACCCAGATTTTTTAAAATCCATTGGTGGCTCACACGCTAACACAAGTCTATTCGAAAAAGCTTTCCACTCAAATTTCTTTGCTGTTCTTAAACAATTTTGAAAGGAATAAACACTGAAAAGGAAACAACTATAGCAGTTTTCCTTGTAGTGTGTATGGTTTGGAAAAACTTAAATAACCTTAAAAAATATCTTACTCATTTTAAATATTTAAAAAAACATGAAAGATGAAGTTATTTTAAAAATTACATTCAAGAGAATTTCATGAATGGTTAAATATAAAATTATCAAAATGGGTTAAAATTTGAATCAATCTAGATTCAAATTGAGTTGAATTTAAAAAGTTACCAATTTTAATACGGTCAAAAATAGACTTATTCACTATAAATCTGGATTACTTGGATTAATTCACTAACCACACATAATTTCTTTTAGATTTTTTATATTTTATTTAGAATTATTATTTAATTTTTTAGATAAATAATTTATTTATTGTCTAAAATAAGAAAAGAAAAAAATTAAAATAAATTTGAACTTTTTGAATTTTGATTATGTATTAAAGAAAAGCTAGATTAAAGAAAAGAAGTTATAATGTTTTTTAACTAAGGAAATCAATAAGATAAGTCGAGTTGAACTTAAATTTTTTAAATTTATTAATAAATAAATCGAATTGAATTATTCATGCATAAAAATCGAATGACTTTTTTTTTACAACTCTATTTAAACATCATATATATATATATATATATATATATATATATATATTTATATATATAACTCTTATTTAAAAAAATAAATAAATATACATTATTTCTTAAACCCATTAGTTAGATAAAAAAGTTCTTTTAAAATAATTATTCTTAGATTAATTTGGATGGTGAGACATTAGGAAGTTTCTTTATTGTTTTACTCATAAAAGTTGAAGAGATTAAGGAGTTTCTCTGTTTTTTTATCCATATGTCTGATTTAATTTGATAAAAACTAATCAATA